>JAOWAW010119863.1:0-23949 GCA_028565695.1 Nicola tetela
GCCTTTGGAAGACTTGAGTCAGAAGAGCTGTAGCTACGAATCTATATGTTGTGGTCTGGAGAAATTACTTGCTACAGATTGCCCAACTTCGTAGACTCAACAGCCAAATTAGTGTACGGCATATATCCATAGTGGACACTGCTTGCTTGCAGTTTGCTAAGATGCGCATTGCATGTCCTATCCATCTGAAGGGAACTCGGGTTATTTACCTGCGCATTCACTCGCCCTACAATGCCCTGCATTCATACTTCATGTACATACCAGAAGATCAATGGCAGACGTCTAGAGTTTTCTACGTTTAGCTAATGCTAACTTCCGAGCACAAAATGTTTGTCAGAAGGTAGTAGAAAGAACTAATTTGGTCACGTCACAAATAAAATGGTTCACTACATCAGAAACACTGTGACCAAATCATCTAAGAAATCAAAAAAAAAATTAAAATTATGAAACTAGGTTCTCAATGAAGTTAGTTCCTCATGAAGTTCCCAGCAAGATTTGACAAGAAAAAAAAGGAAGGAACAACTCATCAGTGCATTAGTCTAATTTTGGGCAAAAAAGTTAATAAATGATAATTTCATATTGGGAATTTAAGTACAAAGCTCTTGTTCGAATCTCTTGAATTCCATCAGATCAGTTTTCAACAGGTGCAAGTCTGGCATAGAAATCACAACAAGTTCCCGTAAAATTATGACTGCAAAGTGACGTCTACTACATGCCAGAATATCATAGATTAACGTCTAGATGAATCTGCATTTGGCTAATTCTTGCTTCAGAGACCACACTGTCAGTCAGAAAGTAGTTGAGATGATATATTCCGGTGACTTCACAAATGAAGCAGCACATGAGATCAACAAGACCGGAGACAACATCAGCTCAAAGATCACATGACACTGAAACTTATGACACTTACTCGCTGATGAAGTTTCCGCCAAGATTTGACAAGACAAAATACAGCGAGAACAGATCATCAGTGCATTTGTACATTTATGGAAGAAAGAGTTATTACTTGATAAGTTCATATTGGGCATTTACTTCCAAAGCTCCTGCCTTCCATCACATCAGTTTTCAAGAGGTGCAAATCTGGCATAGAATTCACGACAAGTTCCCGTAAAATTATGACTGCAAAGTGACGTCTACTACACGCCAGAATGTCGAAGATTAACGTCTAGTGGGATCTTCCTTTGGCTAATTCTGGCTTCAGAGAACAACCTGTCAGTCAGAAAGAAGTTGAAATGATAAATTCCAGTGACTGAGCAATTGAAGCAGTACATGAGATCAACCAGACCATGACAACATATGCTCGAAGATAAGATGAGTCTGAAAATTATGACACTTACGAGCTGATGAAGTTTCCGAAAAGATTTGACAAGACAAAACACAGCAAGAACAAATCATAAGTGCATTGTATATTTTTGGAAGAAAGAGTTATTACTTGATAAGTTCATATCGGGCATTTATTTCCGAAGATCTTGCCTTCAATCAGATCAGCTTTCAACAGGTACAATGTCTAGTGGGATCTGCATTTGGGTAATTCTGGCTTCAGAGAACAGATTGTCCCTCAAAAAGTAGTTGAGATGATAAATTATGGTGACTGAACATATGAAGCAGTACATTAGATCAACCAGACCGTGACAACATGAAATATCACCAAAGTCTGAAAATTATGAAACTGCCTCCCTGATGAAGTCTCCGCCAAGATTGGACAAGACGAAAGACAGCAAGAACAAATCATCAGTTCACTCGTATAGTTTCGGAAGAAAGAGTTATTACTTGATAAGTTCATATCAGGTATTTATTTCTAAGCTCTTGCCTTTCATCACATCAGTTTTCAACAGGTGCAAGTCTGGCATAGAATTGATGAAAAGTTCCAGTAAAATTATGACTGCAAAGTGACGTCTACCACATGCCAGATCCTATTGGGATCTGCACTTGGATAATTCTGGCTTCAGAGAACACATTGTCACTCAGAAAGTAGTTGAGATGATAAATTCCGATGACTTCAGAAATGAAGCAGTACATTAGATCAACCAGACCGTGACAACATCAGCTGGAAGATCAGATGAGTCTAAAAATTACAAAACTTACGAGCTGATGAAGTTTCCACCAAAATTCAACAGGACAAAAGACAGAAAAAAAACCAATCAGTGCATTCCTATATTTCTGGAAGAAAGAGTTATCACTTTATTAGCTCATATCGGGCTTTAATGTTCGAAGCTCTTGCCTTCCATCAGGTCAATATTCAACTGGTCCAAATCTGGCATAGAATCGACGACAAGTTCCCGTAAAATTATGACTGCAAAGCGACGTCTACTACATGTCAGAATGTCATAGATTAACGTCTAGTGGGATCTGCATTTGGCGAATTCTTGCTTCAGAGAACACACTGTCAATCAGAAAGTAGTTGAGATGATAAATTCCAGTGACTTCACAAATGAAGCAGTACATTAGAACAACCAGACCGTGACAACATCAGCTGAAAGATCACATGTGTCTGGAGATTATGAAACTTACCCACTGATGAAGTTTCCGCCAATATTTGACAAGACAAAAAACAGCAAGAACAAATCATCAGTGCATTCAGATATTTTTGGAAGAAGAATTGTTCCTTGATCAGTTCATATAAGGCACTTTTCTCGAAGTTATTGCTCACCACCAGAAAAGTTCTCAAAAGGTGCAAATCTGGTACAGAATTGACGACAAGTTCCCGTAAAATTATGACTGCAAAGTGACGTCTACTACTCGCCAGAATGTCATAGATTAACGTCTAGTTGGATCTGCATTTGGCTAATTCTTGCTTCAGAGAACACACCGTCAGTCAGAAAGTAGTTGAGATGATAAATTCCGGTGACTTCACAAATGAAGCAGTACATTACAACAACAAGACTGTGACAAAATCAGCTCAAACACCAGATGAGTATAAAAATTATGGAACTTACCACCTGATGAAGTATCCGCCAAGATTTGACAAGACAAAACACAGCAAGAACAAATCATTAGTGCATTCATATATTTTTGGAAGAAAGAGTTATTGCATGATAACTTAACATCCGGCAATTTTTTCGAAGCTCTTGCCTTCCATCAAATCAGTTTTCAACAGGTGCAAGTCTGGCATAAAATTGACTAGTTCCCATAAAACTATGCCTCCAAAGTGACGCCTACTACACGCCGGAATGTCATACACTAATGCCTAGTGGGATCTGCATTTGGCCATTTCAGGCTTCAGAGAACACACTGCCAGTCAGAAACTGGTTGTGATCATAGATTCCGGTGACTTCACAAATGAAGCAGTACATTAGACCAACTAGATCGTGACAACATCAGCTGAAAGAACGCATGAGTCTGAAAATTGTTAAACTTACTTCCTGACGAAGTTCCCGCCAAGATTTGAGAAGACAAAACACAGCAAGAACAAATCATTAGTGCATTCGTATATTTTTGGAAGAAAGAGTTATTGCATGATAACTTCACATCTGGGGCAATTTTTTTTCGAAGCTCTTGCCTTCCATCAAATCAGTTTTCAACAGGTGCAAGTCTGGCATAAAATTGACGACTAGTTCCCATAAAATTATGCCTCCAAAGTGACGCCTACTACACACCACAATGTCATACACTAATGCCTAGTGGGATCTGCATTTGGCCATTTCTGGCTTCAGAGAACACACTGCCAGTCAGAAAGTGGTTGAGATCATAGATTCTGGTGACTTCACAAATGAAGCAGCACATGAGATCAACAAGACCGGAGACAACATCAGCTCAAAGATCACATGAGACTGAAACTTATGACACTTAGTCGCTGATGAAGTATCCGCCAAGATTTGACAAGACAAAAGACAGCAAGAACCAATCATCACTGCTGAAAGAGTTATTACTTGATAAGTTCATATTGGGCATTTACTTTCAAAGCTCTAGCCTTCAATCAGATGAGTTTTAAACAGGTGCAATTCTGGCAGAGAATTGACAACAAGTTCCTGTAAAATTATGACTGCAAAAAGACGTCAACTACACGCCACAATGTCATAGATTAACGTCTTGTGAGATCTGCATTTGGCTATTTCTGGCTTCAGACAATGCACTGTCAGTCAGAAAGAAGTTGAGATGATAAATTCCAGTTACTTCATAAATGAAGCAGTACATGAGATCAACCAGACTGTGACATCAGCTAGAAGATCAGATCAGTCTGAAAATTATGAAACTTACGTGCTGATGAAGTATCCGCCAAGATTTGACAAGACAAAAGACAGCAAGAACCAATCATCAATGCATTCGTATCTATTTGGGAGAAGGAGTTATTACTGGATAAGTTTATATCGGGCAATTTTTTTCGAAGCTCTTGCCTTCCATCAGATCAATTTTCAACAGGTGCAAGTCTGGCATAGAATTCATGACAAATTCCCGTAAAATTATGACTTCAAAATAATGTCTACTTCACGCAAGAATGTCATAGATTAACATCTAGTGGGATCTGCATTTCGCTAATTCTTGCTTCAGAGAACACACTGTCAGTCAGAAAGCAGTTGAAGTGATAAATTCCAGTGACTTCAATAATGAAGCAGTACATTAGATCAACACGACTGTGCCAACATCAAGCAAAAGATCAAATGAGTCTGAAAGTTATGAAACTTATATGCTGATGAAGTTTCCGCCAAGATTTGACAAGACAAAGGACAGCAAGAACAAATCATTACTGCATTGGTATATTTTTGGAAGAAAGTGTTAGTACCTGATAAGTTCATATCAGGCATTTATTTTTGAAGCTCTTGCATTCCATCAGATCAGTTTTCAACAGGCGCAAGTCTGGCATAGAGTTGCCGACAAGTTCCCATAAATTTATGACAGCAAAGTGACGTCTACTACACGCCAGAATGTCACAGATTTACGTCTAGTTGGATCTGCATTTGGCTAATTCTGGCTTCAAAAAACACTCTCAGTCAGAAAGAAGTTGAGATGATAAATTCCGGTGACTTCAAAAAATGAAGCAGTACTTTAGGTCAACCGGACCATGACAACATCAGCTAAAAGATCACATGAGACTGAAAATTATGAAGCTTACAAACTGATGAAGTTTCCGCCAAGATTTGACAAGACAAAACACAGCAAGAACAATTCATCAGTGCATTTATATATTTATGGAAGAAAGAGTTATTACTTGACAAGTTCATACCGGGAATTTATTTTCAAAGCTCATGCCTTCCATCAGATCAGTTTTCAACAGGCGCAAGTCTGGCATAGAATTTACGACAAGTTCCCGTAAAATTATGACTGCAAAGCGACGTCTATAACATGCCAGAATGTCATAGACTAACGCCTAGTGGGATCTGCATTTAGCCAATTCTGGCTTCAGGAACCACAAAGTCAGTCTGAAAGAAGTTGAAATGATAAATTCAGGTGACTTCACAAATGAGGCAGTACATGAGATAAACCAGACCATGACAACATGAGCTCGAAAATCAGATGAGTCCGATAATGATGAAACTTACAAACTGATGACGTCTCCGCCAAGATTTGACAAGACAAAAGACAGCAAGAACAAAGCATCACTGCATTTGTATATTTTTGGAGGAAATAGTTTTCACTTGATAAGTTCATATTGGGCATTTATTTCCGAAACTCTTGCCTTCCATCAGATCAGTTTCCAACAGGTGCAAGTCTGGCATTCAATTCACAACAAGTTTCTGTAAAATTATGACTGCAAAGCGACGTCTACTACACGCTAGAATGTCGTAGATTAACGTCCAGTGGAATCTGCATTTGGCTAATACTGCCTTCAGAGAACATTCTGTCTGTCAGAAAGAAGTTGAGATGATAAATTCAGGTGACTTCACAAATGAAGAAGTACATGGGATCTACCAGACCGTGACAACATAAGCTGAAAGATCAGATGAGTCTGAAAATTATCAAACTTACACACTGATGAAGTTTCGGGCAAGATTTGACAAGTAAAAAGGCAGCAAGAACAAATCAGTGCATTTGTATATTTTTGGAAGAAAGAGTTGTTACTTGATAAGTTCATATCAGGCATTTGTTTTCGAAGTTCTTGCCTTCCATCAGATCAGTTTACAACAGTTGGAAATCTGGCCTAGAATTGAAGACAAGTTCCCGGAAAATTTTGCAAAGTGACGTTTAGTACACGCCGGAAACTCATAGATTAACGTCTAGTGGGATCTGTATTTGGCTAATTCTGGCTTCAGGTAACACTCTGTCAGTCAGAAAGTAGTTGAGATAATAAATTCCGGTGACTTCACAAATGAAGCAGTACATTAAATTAACCAGACCGTGACAACATCAGCTCAAAAATCAGATGAGTCTGAAAATTATCAAACTTACGGTCTGATGAAATTTTCGCCAAGATTTGACAAGACAAACGACAGCAAGAACAAATCATCAGTGCATTCCTATATTTTTTGAAGAAAGTTTTCTTACTTGTAAAGTTAATATCGGGCATTCATATTCGAAGCTCTTGCCTTCCATCAGATCAGTCTCAAAAATTGACGACAAGTTTCCGTAAAATCATGACTGTAAAGTGGCGTCTACTACACGCCAGAATGTCATAGATTAACGTCTAGTGGGATCTGCATTTGGCTAATTCTGGCTTAGGAAACACACTGTCACTGAGAAAGTAGATGAGATGACAAATTCCGGTGACTTCACAAATGAAGCAGAGCATTAGATCAACCGGACCGTGACAACATCAGCTGAAAAATCACATGAGACTTAAAATTATGAAACTTACGAGCTAATAAAGTTTCCGCCAAGATTTGACAAGACAAAAGACATCAAGAACAATTCATCAGTGCATTTGTATATTTGTGGAAGAAAAAGTTATTACTTGAAAAGTTCATGTCAGGCATTTACTTTCGAAGCTCTTGCCTTCCATCAGATCAGTTTCCAACAGGTGCAAAACTGGCATAGAACTGACGACAAGTTCCCGTAAAATTATGACTGCAAAGTGAAGTCTACTACACGCCAGAATATCATAGATTAACCTCTAATGGGAACTGCCTTAAGCTTTTTCTGGCTTCCGAAAACACACTGTCAATCAAAAAATAGTTGAAATGATAAATTCCAGTGACTTCACAAATGAAGCAATACATTAGATCAACCAGACTGTGAGAACATCCTCTGGGAGATCACACAAGTATGAAAATTATCGAACTTACTCCCTATTGAAGTTTCCGCCAAGATTTGACAAGACAAAAGAAAGCAAGAACAAATTATCAGTGCATTTGTAAATTTCTGAAGGAAAGACTTTTTACTTGATATGTTCATATCGGGTATTTATTTTCGAAGCTCTTGCCTTCCATCCGACCAGTTTTCAACAGGTGCAAGTCTGGCATAGAATTCACAAGTTTCCGTAAAATTATGACTACAAAGTGACGTCTACTACTCGCCAGAATGACATAGAATAACGTCTAGTGGGATCTGCATTTGCCTAATTATGTCTTCAGAAAACATTCTGTTTCTCAGAAAGTAGTTGAGATTATAAGTTCCGGTGACTTCACAAATGAAGCAGTACATTAGATCAACCAGACCATAAAAACAACGGCTGAAACTTCAGATGACTCTGAAAATTATGAAACTTACAGCCTGATGAAGTTTCCGCCAAGATTTGACAAGACAAAAGAAAGCAAAAACAAATCATCAGTGCATTTGTATATTTTTGGAAGAAAGTGTTATTACTTGACAAGTTCATATCGGGCATTTATTTTCGAAACTTTTCCCTTCAATCAAATCAGTTTCCAAAAGGTACAAGTCTGGCATAGAATTGTTGACAAGTTCCCGTAAAATTATGACTGCAAATTGACGTCTACTATACGCCAGAATGTCATAGATTAACGTCAAGTGGGATCTGCATTTCGCGAATTCTTGCTTCAGAGAATATACTATCAGTCAGAAATTAGTTTCATTGATAAATTCCGGTGACTTCACAAATGAAGCTGTACATTACATCAAGCAGACCGCGAGAACAGCTCAAAGAACAGATCAGTCTTAAAATTATGACACTTACTGCCTGATGAAGTTCCCAGCAAGATTTTACGAGGCAAAAGACAGCAAGAACAAATAATCAGTGCATTCGTATATTTTTGGAAGAAAAAGTTATTACTTGATAAGTTCATAACGGGCATTTATTTTTGAAGCTATTGCCTTCCATCAGATCAGTTTTCAACATGTGCAAGTCTGGCATAGAATTCACGACAAGTTCCCGTAAGACTATGACTGCAAAGTGACGTCTACTATACGCCAAAATGTCATAGATTAACGTCTAGTCGGATCTGCATTTGGCTATTTCTGGCTTCAGAGAACACTTGGTCAGTCAGGAAGCAGTTGAGATGATAAATTCCAGTGACTTTGCAAATGAAGAAGTACATTAGATCAACCAGACCATGACAACATCAGCTGAAACCTCAGATGCGGCTGAAATACAGGAAACTTACGAGCTGATGAAGTTTCCACCAATATTTGAAAAGACAAAAGACAACAAGACCAAATCATCAGTGCATTCGTATGTTTTTGGAAGAAAGTGTAAATATTTGAAAAGTTCATATTGGGCATTTATTTTCGAAGATCTTTCCTTCAATCAGACCAGTTTTCAGCAGTTGAAATTCCAGCATAGAATTGACGACAAGTTCCCGTAAAATTTTGACTGCAAAGTGACGTCTACTACATGCCAGAATGTTATAAATTAACGTCTAGTGGGATCTGCATTTGTCTAATTCTGGCTTTAGAGAACAGACTGTCAGTCAGAAAGTAGTTGAGATGATAAATTCCGGTGACCTTGCAAATGGAGCAGAACATTTCATCAACCAGACCGTGACAACATCAGCTCAAAGATCAGATGAGTCTGAAAATTATGACACTTACAAGCTGATGAAGTTTCCGCCAAGATTTGACAAGACAAAAGAGAGAAACAACGAATCACCAGTGCATTCGTATATTTTTGGAAAAATGGATTATTACTTGAAAAGTTCATATTGGGCATTTATTTTCGAAGCTCTTATCTTCCATCAGACCAGTTCTCAAAAGGTGCAAGTCTGGCATAGAATTGAGAAGTTCCCATAAAATTACGACTGCAAAGTGAAGTCTACTCCACGCCAGAATGACAAAGGTTAACGTCTAGTGGGATGTGCATTTGGCTAATTCTGGCTTCAAACAACACACTGTCACTCAGAAAGTAGTTGCGATGATAGATTCCGGTGACTGAACAAATGAAGCAGTACATTAGATCAACCAGACCGTGACAACATCGGCTCGAAGATCAGATGAGTCTGAAAATTATCAAACTTACGAACTGATGAAGTTTCCGACAAGATTTGACAAGACAAAAGACAGCAAGAACAAATCATCAGTGCATTTGTATATTTTCGGAAGAAAGAGTTATTACTTGATAAGTTCATATCGGGCATTTATTTTCGAAGTTTTTGCCTTCCATCAGATCAGCTTTCAAGAGGTGCAAGTCTGGCACGGCATGGATGACAAGTTCCCGTAGAATTGAGACTGCAAAGTGACGTCTACTACACGCCAGAATGTTATAGATTAACGTTAAGTGGGATCTGAATTTGTTTAATTCTGACTTCAGAGAACACACTGTCAGTCAGAAAGTAGTTGCGATGATAAATTCCGGTGACTGAACAAATGAAGCAGTACATTAGATCAACCAGACAGTGACAACATTAGCTGGAAGATCAGATGAGTCTGAAACTTATGAAACTTACTCGCTGATGAAGTTTCCGCCAAGATTTCACAAGACAAAAGACAGCAACAACAAATCATCAATGCATTCATATCTTTTTGGAAGAAAGATTTATTAAATGTTAAGTTCATATGGGGCAATTATTTTCGAAGCTCTTGCCTTCCATCAGATCAGTTTCCAACAGGTGCAAGTCTGGCATAGAACTGATGACAAGTTCCTGTAAATGTATGACTGCAAAGTGCGGACTACTACATGCCAGAATGTCATAGATTAACGTCTAGTGAGATCTGCATTTGGCTATTTCTGGCTTCAGAGAGCACACTGTCAGTGAGAAAATAGTTGAGATGATAAATTCCGGTGACTTCACAAATGAAGCAATACATTACATCAACCAGACCGTGAAAACATAAGCTGAAAGATCAGATGAGTCTGAAATTTATCAAACTTACTTGCTGATGAAGTTTCCGCCACGATTTGAAAAGGGAAAAGACAGCAAGAACAAACCATCAGTGGAATCGTATATTTTTGGAAGAAAGAGTTATTACTTGATAAGTTCATATTGGACATTTATTTTCAAAGCTCTTGCCTTCCATCAAAACAGTTCTCAAAAGGTTTAAGTCTGGCATAGAATTGACAACAAGTTCCCAGAAAATTATGACTGCAAAGTGACGTCTACTACACGCCAGAAAGTCATAGATTAACGTCTAGGGAGATCTGCATTTGGCCAATTCTGGCTTTAAAGAACACACTGTCAGTCAGAAAGCAGTTGAGATGATAAATTCCGGTGACTGCACAAATGAAGCACTACATTACATCAACCAGCCTGTGACAACATCAGCTGAAAGATCAGATGAGTCTGCTTATTTTCAAACTTACTCGCTGATGAAGTTTCCCCCAAGATTTGACAAGACAAAAGAAAGCAAGAACAAATCATTGGTGCATTCATATATTTTTGGCATAAAGAGTTATTATTTGATAAGTTCATATTGGGCATTTATTTTCAAAGCTCTTGCGTTCAGTCAAATCAGTTTCTGATAGGTTCAAGTCTGGCATAGAATGGACCATAAGTTCCCGTAAAATTATGACTGCAAAGTGCGGACTACTACACGCCAGAATGTCATAGATTAAAGTCCAGTGGGATCTGCATTTGGCTAATTCTGGCTTCAGAGAACACGCTGTCAGTCAGAAAGTAGTTGCGATGATAAATTAAGGTGCCTGCACAAATGAAGCAGTACATTACATCAACCAGACCGAGACAAAATCAGCTGAAAGACCAGATCAGTCTCAAAATTTATGATACTTACGAGCTGATGAGGTTTCCGTCAAGATTTCACAAGACAAAAGACAGCAAGGACAAATCATCAGTGCAGTAATATACTTTCGGAAGAAATAGTTATTACTGGATAAGTTCATATTGGTCATTTATTTTTGAAGCTCTTGCCTTCCACCAAATCAGTATTCAACAGGTGCATCTCTGGCATAGAATTGACGAAAAGCTCCAGTAAAATTGGGACTGCAAACTTACGTCTACTACACGCCAGGATGTCATAGATTAACATCTAGTGGGATCTGCTTTTGGCTATTTATGGCTTCAGAGAAGACACTGTTAGTCAAAAAGACGTTGGGATGATAAATTCCGGTGACTGCACAAATGAAGCAGTACATTAGATCAACAAGAATGTGACAAGATCAGCTGGAAGATCGGATGAGTCTGAAAGTTCTGAAACTTACTCCCTGATCAAGTTTCCGCCAAGATTTGACAAGACAAAAGACAGCAAGAACAAATCATCAATGCATTTGTATATTTTTGGAAGAAAGAGTTATTACTTGATAAGTTCATTTCAGGCATTTATTTTTGAAGCTCTTGTCTTCCAACACATCAGTTTTCAACAGGTGAAAGTCTGTCATAGAATTGATGACAAGTTCCTGTAAAATTATGACTGCAAAGTGACGTCTACTACACGCCAGAATGTCATAGATTAACGTCTAGTGGGATCTGCATTTGGCTAAGTCTGGCTTTAGAGAAACGCACAGTCAGTCAAAAAGTAGTCTGGATGATAAATTCCGGTGACTTCACAAATGAAGCAGTAGAATAGACCAACCCGACCGTGACAACATCAGCTGAAAGATCAGATGAGTCTTAAAATTATCATACTTACTTCCTGATGAAATTTCCGCCAAGATTTGACAAGACAAAAGACACCAAGAACAAATCATTGATGCAATTGTTTCTCTTTGGAAGAAAGAGTTATTACTTGATAAGTTCATGCCGGTCTTTCAAATTCGAAGCTCTTCCCTTCCATCAGATCAGTTTCAAAAGGTGCAAGTCATGCATAGAATTGACATGTTCCTGTAAAATGATGACTGCAAAGTGACGTCTACTATATGCCAGATTTTCATAGATTAACGTCTACTGTGTTCTGCAACTTGCTAATTCTTGCTTCAGAGAACAGACTGGCAGTCAGAACGCAGTTCACAGGATAATTTTTAGTGACTTCACAAATGAAGAGGTACATTAGATCAACCGGACAGTGACAACATCAGCCGGAAGATCAAATAAGTCTGAAAATTATGAAAGTTACTCCCTGATGAAGTTTCCGCCATGATTTGACAAGACAAAAGACAGCAACAACAAATCATCAGTGCATTCCTATATTTTTGGTAGAAAGAGTTATTACTTGAAAAGTTCATAATGGGAATTTATTTTCGAAGCTCTTGCCTTCCATCAGATCAGTTTTCAACAGGTGCAAGTCTGGCATAGATAAGAAGACAGGTTCCCGCAGTATTATGATTGCAAAGTGAGGTCTACTACACGCAAGAATGTCATAAATGAGCGTCTAGTGGGATCTGCATTTGGCTATTTCTTGTTTCAGAGAACACACTATCAGTCAGAAAGTAGTTGAGGTGATAAATTCCGGGGACTTCACAAATGAAGCAGTACATTACATCATTCGGACTGTGACAACATCAGCTGAAAGATCACATGAGTCTGAAATATATCAAACTTACGAGCTGATGAAGTTTCCACCAAGATTTGACAAGACAAAAGAAAGCAAACACAAACCATCAGTGCATTCGTATATTTTTGGAAGAAAGAGTTATTACTTGATCAGTTCAGATCAGACTGTTATTTTCGAAACTTTTGCCTACCATCACATCAGTTTTCAACAAATGCAAGTCTGGCATAAAATTCATGACAAGTTCCCGTAAAATTATGACTGCAAAGTGACGTCTACTACACGCCAGAATATCATAGATTAACGTCTAGTGAGATTTGCATTTGGCTAATTCTTGCTTCAGAGAAAACACCATCACTCAGAAAGTAGTTGAGATTATAAATTCCGATGACTGCGCAAATGAAGCAGTACATTAGATCAACCAGACCGTGACAACATCAGCTGAAAGATAAGTTGAGTCTAAAATATATCAAACTTACTCGCTGATGAAGTTTCCGCCAAGATTTGACAAGACAAATGACAGGAAGAACATATCATCAGTACATTCGTTTATTTTTGGAAGAAAGTGTTATTACTTGATAAGTTCATATTGCGCATTTATGAGTGGAAAGTGACATCTACTACATGCCAGAATGTCATTGATAAACGCCTAGTGGGATCTGCATTTGGCTAATTCTGGCTTCAGAGAACAAACGGTCAGGCTGAAAGTAGTTGAGATAAAAAGTTCCAGTGACTTCACAATAGACAATAGAAGCAGAAAATTGGATCAACCAGATCGTGAAATTATCAGCTGAAAGATCAGATGGGTCTGATAATTATTAATCTTACCCACTGATGAAATTTCCGCCAAGAATTGACAAGACAAAAGACAGAAAAAAGAAATCATCAGTGTAAACATATGTTTTGGGAAGAAAGAGTTATGGCTTCAAAAGTTCATATCGGCCATTTATTTTCGAAGCTCTACCCTTCCATCAGATCAGTTTTCAACAGCTGCAAGTCTGTCATAGAATTCACGACAAGTTCCCGTAAAATTATGACTTCAAAGTTATGTCTATTACACGCCAGAATGTCATAGAAAAACGTCTAGTGGGATCTGCAATTGCCTAGTTCTGTCTTCAGAGAACCCACTGTTGGTCAGAAAGTAGTTGAGGTGATAAATTCCGGTGACTTCAAAATTGAAGCAGTCCATTTTATCAACCAGACCATGACAACATCAGCTGAAAGGTCAGATGAGTCTGAAAATTATTAAACTTACTCCCTAATGAAGTTTCCGCCAAGATTTGACAAGACAAAAGACAGCAAGAACAGATCATCAGTGCATTTGTATATATTTGGAAGAAAGAGTTATCACTTGATAAGTTCATATCGAACATTTATTTTCGAAGCTCTTCCCTTCCATTAGATCAGTTCTCAAAAGGTGCAAGTCTGGCATAGAATTCACGACAAGTTCGACAAGTTCCCGTAAAACTATGACTGCAAAGTGACGTCTACTACAAGTAAGAATGTCATAGATTAACGCCCAGTGGAATCTGCATTTGGCTAAACCTGGCTTAAGAGAACACACTGTCAATAAGAAAGCCTTTTAGATGAGAAATACCGCTGACTTCCCAAATGAAGAAATACATAAGATCAACCAGACCTGGACAACATCAGCTCAAAGATCAGATGAGTCTGAAGGACTTGAAACTTACTTCCTGATGAAGTATCCGCCCAAATTTGAACAGACAAAAGACAGCAACAACAAATCATCAGTGCATTCGTATACTTTTGGAAGAAAGAGTTATTACTGGATAAGTTCATATTGGGCATTTATTTTCAAAGCTCTTGCCTTCCATCAGATCAGTTTTCAACAGGTGTAAGTCTGGCATAGAATTCACAAAAAGTTCCCAGAAAATTATGACTGCAAAGTGACGTCAAAAACAGGCCAGAATATCATATATTAACGTCTAGTGAAATCTGCACTTGGATAATTCTGGCTTCAAAGAAAACACTGTCACTCAGAAAGTAGTTGAGATGACAAATTCCGGTGACTTCACAAACGAAGCAGTACATTACATCAACTAGATCGTGACAACATCAGCTGAACAATTAGATGAGTCTGGAAATTATAATACTTACATTCTGATGAAGTTTCGGCCAAGAATTGACAAGGCAAAAGAGAGCAAGAACCAATCATCGGTGCAATCGTTAATTTTTGGAAGTAAGAGTTATTACTTGATAAGTTCATATCAGGTATTTATTTTCGAAGTCCCTGCCTTCCATCAGATCAGTTTTCAACAGGTGCAAGTCTGGCATAAAATTCATGACATGTTTCTGTAAAATTAAGACTGGAAAGTGACGTCTACTACATGCCAGAAAGTCATTGATTAACGTCTACTGGGATCTACATTTGGCTATTTCTGGCTTCAGAGAACAAACTGTCAGTCAGAAAGTAGTTTAGATGATAAATTCCGGTGATTTCACAAATGAAGCAGTACATTACATCAACCAGATTGTGACAGCACCAGGCTAAAGATAAGATGTGTCTGAAAAATATGAAACTTACTAGCTGATGAAGTTTCCACCAAGATTTGACAAGACAAAGAACAGCAAGAACAAATCATTAGTGCGTTTGTATATTTTTGCGAAAAAAGAGTTATTACTTGGTAAGTTCATATCGGGCATTTATTTTCGAAGCTCTAGCCTTCTATCGGATCAGTTTTTAACAGGTGAAAGTCTGGCATAGAATTCACGATAAGGCCTGTAAAATTATGACTGGAAAGTGACGTCTACCAGGCGCCAGAACGTCATAGATTGACTTCTAATGAGATCTGCATTTGGCTAATTCTGGCTTCAGAGAACACACTGTCAGTCAGAAAGTAGTTGAAATTATAAATTCCGGTGACTTCACAAACGAAGCAGTACATGAGATCTTCACAAAAGAAGAAGTACCTTAGATCAACAAGACCGCAACAACATCAACTGAAAGATCAGATGAGTCTGAAAATGATGAAACTTACAACCTGATGAAGTATCCGCCAAGATTTGACAAGACAAAAGACAGCAAGAACAAATCATCAGTGGATTCATATATTTTTGGAAGAAAGAGTTATTACTTGATAAGTTAATATCTAGCAATTGTTTTCGAAGTTCTTGCCTTCTCTCAGATCAGTTTTCAACAGGTGCAGGTCTGGCATAGAATTGACGACAAGTTCCCAAAAAATTATGATTACAGAGTGACGTCCACTGAACGACAGAATGTCATAGATTAACGTCTAGTGGGGCCTGCATTTGGCTAATTCTGGTTTCAGAGTACACACTGTCAGTCAGAAAGTAGTTGAGATGATAAATTCCAGTGACTTCAAAAATGAAGCAGTACATTAGATCAACCAGACTGTGACAACATCAGCTCAAAATTAGATGAGCGTGGAAACTATCAAAGTGACTCCCTGATGAAGTGACCATCAAGATTTGACAAGACAAAAGACAGCAAAAACAAATCGTCAGTTCTTTCATATATATTTGGAAAACAGAGTTATTACTTGATAAGTTCATATTGGGCATTTAATTCCGAAGCCCTTGCCTTCCATCAGATCAATTTTCAAAATGGGTAAGTCTGGCACAGAATTCACGACAATTTCCTGTAAAATTATGACTGCAAAGTGACGTCTGCTACACGCCAGAATATCATAGATTAACGTCTAGTGGGATCTGCATTTGGCTAATTCTGGCTTCAGAGAAAACACTGTCAGTCAGAAAGTAGTAGAGATGATAAATTCCAGTGACTTCACAAACGAAGCAGTACATGAGAACAACCAGACTGTGACATCAGCTTAAAGATCAGATGAGTGTAAAAAGTATGAAACTTACTGGCTGATGAAGTTTCCGCCAAGATTTGACAAGACAAAAAACAGCAAGAATATATGATCAGTGCATTCGTATATTTTTGGAAGAAAGGGTTATTAATTAATAAGTTCATATCGGGCATTTATTTTCGAAGCTCTTGCCTTCGATCACATCGGATTTCAACAGGTGAGGGCCTGCCATAGAATTCACGCCAAGTTCCCGTAAAATTATGACTGGAAAGTGACGTCTACTTCATGCCAGAGAGTCATAGATTAACGTCTAGTGGGGTCTGCATTTGGCTAATTCTGGCTTCAGACAACGCACTGTCAGTCTGAAAGTAGTTGAGATGATAAATTCCGGTGACTTCACAAATGAAGCAGTACATGAGATCAACCAGACCGTGACAGCACCAGCTGAAAGATCAGATGAGTCTTAAAATTATCAAACTTACTCGCTGATGAAGTTTCCGCCAACATTTGACAAGACAAAGGACAGGAAGAACAAATCATCAGTGCATTTGTATACTTTGGGAAGAAAGAGTTATTACTTAATAAGTTCATATCAGGCATTTATTTTCAATGCGTTTGCCTTTTATCAGATCAGTTTTCAACAGGTGCAAGTCTGGCATGGAACTGACGACAAGTTCCCGAAAAACTATCACTGCAAAAGGATGTCTACTACTCGCCAGTATGTCATAGATTAACGTCTAGTGGGATCTGCATTTGGCTAATTCTGGTTTTGGAGAACACACTGTCAGTCAGAAAGTAGTTGAGATGCTAAATTCCAGTGACTTCACAAATGTAGCAGAGCATTAGATCAACCAGACCGTGACAACATCAGCTGAAAGATCACATGAGTCTGAAATTTATGAAACTTACGAACTGAGGAAGTTTCCCCCAAGATTTGGCAAGACAAAAGACAGCAAAACCAAATCATCAGTGCATTTGCATTTTTTTGGAAGAAAGAGTTATTACTTGAGGAGTTCATATCAGGCATTTATTTTCAAAGCCCTTGACTTTGCTCAGATCAGTTTTGAGCAGGTGCAAGTCTGGCATAGAACTCACAACAAGTTCCCGTAAAATTATAACTGGAAAGCGACGTCTAACACATGCCAGAATGTCATAGATTAACGTCTAGTGGGATCTGCATTTGGCTTATTCTGGATTCAGAGAACACACTGTCGATCAGAAACTAGTTGAGATGATAAACTCCGGTGACTTCAAAGATTAAGCGGTACATTAGATACACCAGACAGTGACAACATCAGCTGAAAGATCAAATGATTCTGAAAATTTTGAAACAAAATCCCTGATGAAGTTTCCGCCAAGATTTGACAAGAGAAAAGTTAGCAAAAACAAATCATCAGGGCATTCATATATTCTTCGAAGAAAGAGTTATTACTTCATAAGTTCAAACCGGGCAATTATTTTTGAAGCTCTTGTCTTTCATCACATCAGTTTTCAGAAGGTGCAGGTCTGGCAAAGATTTAACGACAATTTCTTGTAAAATTGCGACTGCAAAGTGACGTCTACTACACCCACAATGTCATAGATTAACGTCTAGTGGGATCTGCATTTGGCTAATTCTGGCTTCAGAGAACACACTGTTAGTCAGAAGGTGGTTGAGAGGATAAATTCCGGTGACATCACAAACGAAGCATTACATGAGATCAGGCAGACCGTGACATCTGCTGAAAGATCACATGAGTCTAAAAATTATGGAACTTACTTCCTGATGAAGTTTCAGCCAAGATTTGACAAGACAAAAGACCGCAAGAACAAATCGTCAGTGCATTCGTATATTTTTGGGAGAAGGAGTTATTACTTGATAATTTCATATCAGGCATTTATTTTCAACTCTTGCCTTTCACCAGATCAGTTTTCAGCAGGTGTAAGTCTGGCATAGAACTGACAACAAGTTCCTGAAAAACTATGACTGCAAAGTGACATTTACTACATGCCGGAATGTCATAGATTAACGTCTAGTGGGATCTGCATTTGGCTAATTCTGGCTTCAGAGAACCCACTGTCAGTCAGAAAGTAGTTGAGATGATAAATTCCTCTGAAGCAGTACAGTAGCTCAACCAAATCGTGACTACATCAGCTGAAAGATCGGATGACTTTGAAATTGAAGCAGTCCATTACATCAACCAGACCGTGACAACATCAGCTGAAAGATCACATGAGTCTGAAAAGTATTAAACTTACTCCCTGATGAAGTTTCCGGCAAGATTTCACAAGACAAATGACAGCAAGAGCAAATCATAAGTGCATTCGTATATTTTAGCAAGAAAGAGTCATTACTTCATAAGTTCAAACCGGGCAATTAACTCCGGTGACTTCAAAGATTAAGCGGTACATTAGATACACCAGACAGTGACAACATCAGCTGAAAGATCAAATGATTCTGAAAATTTTGAAACAAAATCCCTGATGAAGTTTCCGCCAAGATTTGACAAGAGAAAAGTTAGCAAAAACAAATCATCAGGGCATTCATATATTCTTCGAAGAAAGAGTTATTACTTCATAAGTTCAAACCGGGCAATTATTTTTGAAGCTCTTGTCTTTCATCACATCAGTTTTCAGAAGGTGCAGGTCTGGCAAAGATTTAACGACAATTTCTTGTAAAATTGCGACTGCAAAGTGACGTCTACTACACCCACAATGTCATAGATTAACGTCTAGTGGGATCTGCATTTGGCTAATTCTGGCTTCAGAGAACACACTGTTAGTCAGAAGGTGGTTGAGAGGATAAATTCCGGTGACATCACAAACGAAGCATTACATGAGATCAGGCAGACCGTGACATCTGCTGAAAGATCACATGAGTCTAAAAATTATGGAACTTACTTCCTGATGAAGTTTCAGCCAAGATTTGACAAGACAAAAGACCGCAAGAACAAATCGTCAGTGCATTCGTATATTTTTGGGAGAAGGAGTTATTACTTGATAATTTCATATCAGGCATTTATTTTCAACTCTTGCCTTTCACCAGATCAGTTTTCAGCAGGTGTAAGTCTGGCATAGAACTGACAACAAGTTCCTGAAAAACTATGACTGCAAAGTGACATTTACTACATGCCGGAATGTCATAGATTAACGTCTAGTGGGATCTGCATTTGGCTAATTCTGGCTTCAGAGAACCCACTGTCAGTCAGAAAGTAGTTGAGATGATAAATTCCTCTGAAGCAGTACAGTAGCTCAACCAAATCGTGACTACATCAGCTGAAAGATCGGATGACTTTGAAATTGAAGCAGTCCATTACATCAACCAGACCGTGACAACATCAGCTGAAAGGTCAGCTGAGTCTGAAAATTATTAAACTTACTTCCTGGTGAAGTTTCCGGCAAGATTTGACAAGACAAATGACAGCAAGAACAAATCATCAGTGCATTCGTATATCTTAGCAAGAAAGAGTTATTACTTTGTAAGTTCATATCGGGTATTTATTTTCGAAGCTCTTGCCTTTGCTCGGATCAGTTTTCAACAGATGCAAGTCTGGCATAGATATCGCGACAAGATCCCGCAAAAATTATTATGGGAAAGTGACGTCAACTACACGCCAGAATATCATAGATTACCATCTAGTGGGATCTGCATTTGGCTAATTCTGGCTTCAGAGAACACACTGTCAGTCAGAAAGTAGTTGAGATGATAAATTCCGGTGACTTCAAAAACGAAGCAGTACATTACATCAACCATACCGTGACAACATAAGCTTACAGATCAGATGAGTTTGGAAATTATGACACTTACAAGCTGATGAAGTTTCCGCCAAGATTTGACAAGACAAAAGACAGCAAGAACAAATCATCAGTGCATTCATATATTTTTGGAAAACAGACTCATTACTTGATAAGTTCATATCGGGCATTTATTTTCGAAGCTCTTGCCTTCGGCCAGATCAGTTTAAAACAGGTGCAAAACGGCATAGAGTTTTGCAGAGTTTCCGTAAATTTATGAGTGGAAAGTGATGTCTACTACACGCCAGAATGTCGAAGATTAATCTCAAAAGGGATCTGCATTTGTCTAATTCTGGCTTCAGAGAACACACTGTCAGTCAGAAAGTAGTTGAGATTGGAAATTTCGGTGTCTTGACAAGAGCAGCAGTACATTAAATCAACCGGACCGTGACAACATCAGCTCAAAGATCAGATCACTCTGAAAATTATGAAACTGAGTCTCGGATAAAGTTTCTGCCAAGATTTGAAAAGACAAAAGATAGCAAGAACAAATCATAAGTGCATTTGTTTATTTTTGGAAGAAAGAGTGATTACTTGATAAGCTCATATCAGGCATTTATTTTCGAAGCTCTTTTCTTTCCTCAGATCAGTTTTCAACAGGTGCAAGTCTGGCATTGAATTCATGACAAGTTCCCGTAAAATTATGACTGCAAAGTGACGTCTACTACTCGCCAGAATGTCATAGATTAACGTCTAGTGGGGTCTGCATTTGGCTAATTCTGGCTTCAGAGAACACACTGTCACTAAGAATGTAGTTGCAATGATAAATTCCGGTGATTGCACAAATGAAGAAGTACATTACATCAACCAGACAACATCAACTGAAAGATCAGATGAGTCTGAAAATTATGAAACTTACGAACTGATGAAGTTTCCGCCAAGATTTGACAAGACAAAAGACAGCAACAACAAATCATCAGTGCATTCGTATATTTTTGGAGGAAAGAGTTATTACTTGATAAGTTCATATCAGGCATTTATTTTCAAAGCCCTTGCCTTCCATCAGATCAGTTATCTACAGGTGCAAGTCTGGCATAAAATTTATGACAACTTCTTGTAAAACTATGCGTTAAAGGTGATGTCTACTACACGCCAGAATGTCATAGTTAAACGTCTAGTGGGATCGGCATTTGCCTGATTCTGGCTTCAGAGAAAACACTATCACTCAGAAAGTAGTAGAGATGACAAATTCCGGTGACTTCACAAATGAAGCAGTACATGAGATCAACCACATCGTGACAACATCAGCACAAAGATCAGATGCGTCTGAGAATTATGAAACTTACATACTGATGAAGTTTCCGACAAGATTTGACAAGACAAAAGACAGCAAGAACAAATCATCAGTGCATTCGTATATTTTTGGAAAAAAAGGGTTCTTATTTGACAAGTTCATATCAGGCAATTATTCTCAAAGTTCTTGCCTTGCATCAGATCAGTTTTCAACAGATGCAAGTTTGGTAAAGACTTAACGACAAGTTCCTGTAAAATTTACTCTGTAATGTGACGTCTACTTCATGCCAGAATGTCATAGATTGACGTCTAGTGGGATCTGCATTTGGCTAATTCTGGCTTCAGAGAACGCACTGTTAGTCCGAAAGTAGTTGAGATGATAAATTCCGGTGAATTCACAAATGAAGCAGTACATTACATCAACCAGACCGTGACAACATCAGCTGAAAGCTCAGATGAGTCTGAAATTATAAAACTTACTCGCTGATGAAGTTTCCGCCAAGATTTGACAAGACAAAAGACAGCAAGAAGAAATCATCAGTGCATTCGTATATTTTCGGAAGAAAGACTTATTTCTTGATAAGTTCTTATCGGGCATTTATTTTCAAAGCTCTTGCCTTCCATGAGACCAGTTTTCAACAAGTGTAAGTTTGGTAAAGACTTGATGACAAGTTCCCGTAAAAATATGGCTGGAAAGTGTCGCCTACTACATGCCAGAATGTCATAAATTAACGTCTAGTGAGATTGGCATTTCCCTAATTCTAACTTCAGAGAACGCACTATCAGTCAGAAAGTAGTTGAGATGGTAAGTTCCGGTAACTTCACTATTGAAGAAGTACATTAAGTCAACCAGACCATGACAACATCAGTTGAATAATCAGATCAGTCTGAAAATTATGAAACTTACTTTCTGATAAAGTTTCCGCCAAGATTTGACAAGACAAAAAACAGCAAAAACAAATCATCAGTGGATTCGTATACTTTCGGAAGAAAGAGTTATTGCTGGATAAGTTCATATCAGGCATTTATTTTTGAAGCTCTTGCCTTCCATCAGATCAGTCTCCAACAGGCGCAAGTCTGGCATAGAATTCACGAAAAGATCACATAAGTTTATCAGTGGAAAGTGACGTCTACTGCACGCCAGAATGTGAAAGATTAACGTCTAGTGGGATCTGCATTTGGCTAATTCTGGCTTCAGAGAGCACACTGTCAGTCAGAAAGTAGTTGAGATGATATATTCCGGTGACTTCACAAATGAAGCAGTACATTAGATCAACCTAACTGTGACAACATCAGGTGAAAGATCACAGGAGTCTTAAATTTATGCAACTTACTCGCTGATGAAGTTTCCGCCAAGATTTGACAAGACAAAAGATTGCAAGAACAAATCATCAGTGCATTTGTATACTTTTGGAAGAAAGAGTTATTACTTGATAAGTTCATATTGGGCATTTCTTTTTGAAGCTGTTGGCTTCTATCAAATCGGTTTTCAACAGGTGCAAGTCTGGCACAGAATTCACAAGTTCCCGTAAAATAATGACTAGCAAGTGAAGTCTACTACACGCCAGAATGTCAAAAATTATCGTTTAGTGGGATCTGCATTTGGCTAATTCTGGCTTCAGAGAACACACTGTCAGTAAGAAGTTGTTGAGACAATAAGTTCCGGTGACTTCACAAATGAAGCAGTACCATAGATCAACCAGACAGTAACAACATCAGCTCAAAGATCAGATGAGTCTGAAAATTATGAAACTTACGAGCTGATGAAGTTTCCGCCAAGATTTGACAAGACAAAAGACAGCAAGAACAAATCATCAGTGCATACGTATATTTTTGGAAGAGTTATTACTTGATAAGTTCATATCGGGCATTTATGTTCAAAGCTCTTGCCTTCCATCAAATCGGTTTTTAACAGGTGCAAGTCTGGCATAGAATTGACGACAAGTTCCCGTAAAATTATGACTGGAGAGTGACGTCTGCTACACGCCAGATTGTCATAAATTAACGTCTAGTGCGATCTGCATTTGGCTAATCCCGGCTTCAGAGAACACACTGTCAATCAGAAAGTAGTTGAGATGATAAATTCTGGTGACTCCACATATGACGTAGTACATTTGATCAACCAGACCATGACAACATTAGCTGATAGATCAGATGAGTCTGAACATTATGAAAGTGACTCCCTGAGGAAGTTTCCGCCAAGATTTGAAAAGACAAAAGACACCAAAAACAAATCATTCAGCGCATTTGTATATTTTCGGGATGGACGAATTACAACATACGTCTACGCAGTGTTGTGTATTCACCTATTTCTTTCATTCTCCTGTTGACGCTATGTAGACGTTAGCTCTTTTGGATATTAGAGACGTTCCTCATTACCGACTTTACGCACCTAGGTTACGTTTCAGTCATACGGAGTACGTCATGTCAATCATTAGACCTTTTCCACCATACGTGCAATACATACGTTATATGTGCAATGTTTTTATCCGTCTTTCTCTCC
>JAOWAW010119864.1:0-12557 GCA_028565695.1 Nicola tetela
AGGCCGAATGTGTAGCGATGTGCGACTGCGCCCGTTCTCTAAACGGTAAGGTCGCGGCTCTGCAAGCTTTTCTGAAATTGTCGTTGGCTCCTAGATGTTTCCTCGCCGGACAAGCACCTAGTCTCCTGGTTTGAAGTCAGGCTTGCTCTTGGCGGTCCTGTCACAGTACGACTTCTGGCTCTGCTGTTTACGTTGGATGTTTGGCTGGGCATTCACTACACGACTCTGAGGCTTTAGGTGCTGGTCCAAGCATGGTAGGTCATTCCGTAATCTTCTGTTGAAGAGAATTTCCGCTGGACTATATCCAATATCAGCAACTGGCGTGTTTCGATAGCGCAGAAATGCCAGTTCTGCTTCCATGTCTCTATCTTCCAAGGTCTTCTATAGCACAAGACAAACAGGTGAATAAGCAATATGTCACAGAAACAATTTTTCGAAATTTTTACTTTACTGCACAAATCAAGCCTGACAGGGAAGGTAGACATGGTATGTTTTACGAGCAGTTTGGACAAATGTCAGCACCTTGTACCTGGACGCAAGGGAGGTGCATGCGTGTGCCGCAACTACCACAGTTTACCCACAGCACTCCAGCTGAAGAACTGCCCTAAGGTGGCTCAAAATCGTTGCAGAGCTTGCAAGGCAAGCATTGCCTTTTTGACTGCCCTGCAGACGTCCTCCTTCTCTTCTGTTGTCCCTGTCGCCTTTTTTCTACCTCTTCCTTCCTTTTTCGGCATCTTTCTTCTTTTTCTGTGCTTCGTCTTTCTTCCTTTCTGCTCTCTCTTCTCTTTCCCGCTTTCTCTCTTCAACTTTCCGTCGCTTTTCTTCAGCTGCCTCCTTTGCCAGCAATTTTTTTCTCTCGCGTTCTTCCTGCCGTTCCTGTTTTTCTCTTTCTTGTTTTCCCTTAGTTCTTCCTTTTTCTTCAGCTCTGCTAGAAATTCCGAGGAAGTTAGGGATTGTGCAAAGCTTGCAGTGCTGCACCCTTTGCGTTTGTACAACTGTGGTATTGAAAGGAAGTGTGCCAACTCTGGCCTAACAAGGTCTGCTGTGACGAAACCGGAAAATGGTCTGTTGAGATCGAGCTCCTTTGCAGCTGGTTGCTTGCTCTTTGTTGAAGCTGGCTCTGACTTCTGGCCAAGATGGAAGTCTTTCCATTGTTCATATTCATCATCGGAAAGGTCATAGCCTTCTTCAAGTCTGGAAAGAAACACGCAGTGTTTAGGATTAATTTGTTCATCAACACCATGACTCAGACAAGTTCGTGCTAGACATAATGTATTGGGGCAGAAGTTTTGTATGGCTTGTACCAGTTGCCACCCTTACCTTCTGATATACAAGTCATTCTTGTCTGCCCAGCGGCTCTCCTTGTCACCTTCACCTTCACCTTCATCGTTGTCTGAATCTAGTAGAGCAGATACAGAACAGACGTGATTTGCAATAGTTGCTCCACGGAGACCATTCCAGGAAAAATTTGTGTGTTGCTTTTCATTTATGTTGTAGTACAATATTCACCAGCATAGCGATAAGCTCACATTTTATCATGGAAGAGTCACGCACCTTGGTCAGCTTGCTCATTGTTTTCTGCTGTGAAAACGGATGGCGGGGCCATTGACGACTGCGATATTTTGCTGCGGTCAAACGGCCAGATGCCTGTCGTGTGGAAGCCAGAGATAATGTTCTCTGGTGGGAGAACTTCCAAAAATGCTTACCGACATATTTTTGGAAAGTCTGTCAGTGCCAAGGTATACCCAGGCTTAACAAGTCGAGCTGCTGCTGTTGCCTTGTCATAGGCTGTCTTCGGCGAGCTGAAGAAAGACCTGTTGAGGGGCTGCGTAACATGGCTTGTCTTTGAGGGCAAGCCATGAACTGTTACATTGTTCTCTTTTGCTGTCTCAAGCAATTTTAGAGAGCAGTGAGATGAATG
The DNA here is from genome assembly GCA_028565695.1 of Nicola tetela. Classification (NCBI taxonomy): domain Eukaryota; kingdom Metazoa; phylum Porifera; class Calcarea; order Clathrinida; family Clathrinidae; genus Nicola; species Nicola tetela. Next base: position 1,922 of record JAOWAW010119864.1, read on the forward strand.
GTTATCCATGATGAGAATCTGTTCGAAACGAAAAGGCAAAAAAAGCAATACAAAGACATACAATTATTGACGATAACATTTAATAGCTAACTTCTGGCCATTACCGCGGCAGTCGTTTACATACTTAAGCTCAGGAAGCAGTGCTTGTGTTTCCCTTTATGATGTAGTAACTGAAGGAACTCTGTGTGAGTGCACAAAGTGTATTGTTTTATCTAGACATACTAGTACTTCAAATGTACAAACATATGAATTTCTCAGTTTATGATACATATGTATATGGACAAGTTTTGCAATTAGTTTCTAACCTGTGGTGTTTCTCTCTGTGTGTTCGGAAACACCCGCTTGAACCACTCAACGAAAAGTGCTGCTGTCATTGACCCTTTCGGCGAGCAGCTGTAGAAGGTGTCATCAGGCCCACCCTCTGTGAGTGGCTCACGGAGGAGCATTCGGCTGTAAATAATTTGTGGCGGGAGAACTTATGATGGCCATTGGCACTCACGCAAATGTTGACCATGATATGGTCGTTGCATCGCCGATGTTTCTGGCCAGGGTGCTTTTGCCTCTTACCAGATACGATCCTCTATGGAAGAGGATCAAGGATAAAACCCTTTTCATCCACGTTCCATATTTGCCCTGCGCTCGTGGCATCCAGTGTGTTCATTTTCTTCTCCAGGAGGTTGAACCACGAGTTGATTTTTTCTGGCCCTGCTTGGCTTGCCCTGCACTGCTCCCGCGCTTCAGGGTGAGCAAGCTTAATGCTCCCCTTGTAGGGCTGTTTGAACCGCCTCCACCAGCCCATGGACAGCATACTAGATGAAATACGCTTGTTCTCTTTGGAGAGCAGTTCCGTAGCAAGAGTAAGTACCATTTCTGTAATGAAACAAATAGTTTTGTTTGCTGATTATGAGCTTTGATGCATGCTGAGTATGTTGTACTGGTACTTGATAAAGAAACTCGGAGCCTACAATTTGAAAACAGTCTATGGATATTTTGTCAAGTTGAGAACTACTATGTAATTTACCTCTGCTCAAGCCAAATCCAATTGCTGCCATTCCTTGGATGTATGCAACTAGGACTTGCTCTGTCTCTGGCGCCAGAGCAGTTGGACGCCCTCTGGGCTGGCAACCTTTTGTATGCCGGGGTAAAGTGCTGTTTGGTACGTTGTGCAAGAGGGCAGCAGAGCGGATGCTTGCACCTGCTTGTATGGCAGCTACCCCTGCAGTGATTGCTTCCTTGTTGGCTGGAAGAAATTGATGTATTATGAACATAATACTATTAATAGGTGTATACGCATTACTATGACCTTAGCGTACAAGCTTAACCCCGCCCACAGGTTGCTCTGTATTGTAATGCACGGACCGCCTTATCCTCGGTACACATGCACCGTATGCATACAGACCACGCCTACTCCTACTTCTTATCTTCTCTCCGTCCTCTCTCTTTCTTGCCAAGTTGCCAACATCTGGTCGAGCCAACTTGTTTGCCTCTCCAGTCTGAGTTGTGGTCTTTGAGTACTGGGAAGCATATTACAGAAATTGAATTTTAAATCGTCTCATCATATTTGTGTTACAAGATGACCACGAAAAATTCAGGTGAATAAAATTTTAGAGTTCTAATGCTGACAATTTCATTGAAAGGCAGAAAATTAAAGTCTTTATAACTGTTTCTGTCCGTGATGTTGCTAACTTGCTTTTGCGAGAATGTTAGTTGTGAAAAAAAGGGGTCGTCATACCAACAGCCCATTTATTTTCTTGCTATGACAAACTTTGGTAGCGAAGGGCTCTGTAACATGGTTCTTTCAATTTTTTTTTTGGGGGGGAGGTTAATTCCTTTGCTTTTCCTGCGTTTGCGCCTGCGTGATCATATATTGCATGCATATTTTATTTTTACAGTTGCGGTGATACATTAAGTTATTATTCGTACATGTATCAGAAACTTCGTGTCATCAGGCTGATTCGATGCACGATTCATAATTTACTTCCACGAGAGTAATCGATATCAGGTCAGTAGTATACTAGTACATGTACGGTATAGTAATACAGTATACTACCACGTACAGTAATCAGGTTAGCAGTATACATGTACAGTAATAATAATAATAGTAGTACAGCCGCTACATTGTCAAGTTGACAGCAACTGTTGACTTGTCACGAATCAAACAAGACATGCAGCCCCAACAGCTTACCTTCATTACGTGGGACAACGGACGGAGCACTGCGACCGTCACTGGCTGCCATGATATGAAACTACGCGGCGAGAAAGACGAGCGATGGGAGAGGGAGTCACACCAGTGGAAATTAAAAATGCGGGACGGAATGTATGGCTGTGTGCAAACGGATCTCGATGGACGAGAACTAAATCAACCAGAGACGGCTGTCAGACCGAAAAAGTGCTTTAGAACTGAAGGTACGACTTCCCGACAAAATCCATTTGCTGCAGCTCTCTTTACAGCTTCAGCCCTTCGCATTCTACTCAGGATAGCTTTGTAGGAGTGCTTTTTGTTCAGATTCTGTGCCTCTGAAAGGGTTCTGTTTGCAGCTGGGTTTCGCGCCAATTTTATAAATGAAACATTTTCCCGCGACATGCATGTACACAAGCTCATATGCCTACAATGCCTCTGATAGAGCAAGGAATGTTCAATGTCTGTGCATACATGCACTCTTATGCTGCTACTAAGAGGAGATCAAGATAGTTCCTTACCTTTCTCGCACAGAAAAGACTGCCGTGCAGAACAATTAACGTCAACCCAGGATATTGTGCTGGAAATGTTGTTGACAGTGTGCATTACGGCGCAATTTTCACTTCCATTACGATCACTTGGTTGATTGGCTAACCAATTGGTATAATTTCCCATATATTTCCCTGTGTGTGCTACAGTACCTTCCTAGAGCCAGGTCCCTTCCTACTTCCAGTCATTATAACCGAAATAGACAAAGCCATGACCAGAAGGCAGCATTTCCTTTAGAAATCTGTCTTCATCAGCTGATTGGATGTCAGCCAGGTGAGCACCCTGCTGAGCACAGGTGTGTATGGCCCTAGGATATGACAATACCTGCTGTCCGAAGTAATAGCAATGTCCTGAATGATATACCCACCCTGGCTTACACACACTCAATACACCTGCGGGAACAAGAAGGAAAATTACCTGAGCCGATATTTTCAAAATCACAGGCAAAATGGAAACATCTCCAAGACATTGGAAAGCCCTGAGAGAGGAAGTGAATAAGAGATCACATGACAGTAAAATGAAATTCATTCCCATGGTCGGAGTCTGAGATAACTACAAGAATAATCTCTTCAGTAGAATGCTAACAATAGTAAACAGAATTTCATTTACTGACAAGGCCACAACTTCATCTGTGCACAGTTTGGCTTGACACTTGACTTGGCTCGTAAAAGTGACTTACACATACATTCATTATGATCTTTGAAACGGTGACGTGTTGCTGATGAAAAGCAACTCATTAATACTTTGAAAAAAATGAGCGCTTTTGAAAAAACGCAAAAGAGGGCCAAATGAACCAAAAAAGTGGCTCCTGAATTGCCAAAAGAAAAACAGTAGTTGAGCAAAGAGGCAAACTTAGAAGAAGAACAACAAAGGAAGGACAAACTGTGTGCCAAATTTCAAGGTCGGTCATAGTTCACCTTGGAGCAAGTCAGCATAATTTGCTGCCAAAAATGGCTGCCAATAATAAAACCAACAAGTCATTTGGCAACTTTACAGGAACCTCAAGAGTTTGTAACACATGTAGCACAGTCAAATTTACAAATTGTCACACCTGTATATTTATATTGGCTTGGGATCTGTAGTAGTTAAAAGTATCAGCCTACGACCTCCAGATGACATGACTAGAGAGGATTTTCACATTTCATAGAAGAAAGCTCAAAACTTCATCTAGTATTGCCCTCACCAGACCCATATAGGGACCAGGGAGGGCTCCTCCATGATTATTGGGTATATGTGTGCATGTGTCTGTGTATATGGATATTTGTGTGTCGCATTTAGATGCAGCGAGGGGTGCAGTGAGAGGCTCTTTGCGTCGTTTTCCCTGCTTGAAATGTACAGATCAAGCCTGGCGCATACATAGGCAATGATCTACAGCTGCATGCTTAAGCTGACTGTCGATGATACTTGGCTGTATGCTACTTCCACCTGTGGCTACAGAACAACCAAATCACAGACACTGGCCACTCAGACAGTCTGTATAAGAGGGCAGAAGTCCTAGGAGTCATGCAGTTTCCCCACGTTGGTTAAGCTCACTCCATTTCATGACAGAAGGGACATCCATAGCAAGATTTCCACTCACCTCAAAGGTGTAGCACCTGTGCATGTAGGCACTTGACTTTCTGGTTGCAAGTCAGTGAATATAGCTTTGCAGTGGTGAACATTGAGAACCTCTCCAGCCGGGTGGAGGATTAGCTGCTCTTGCCGTATGGATTGATCACGTAGAAAATGCCCTACCCTACGGAATCTTTAGAAGATGACACTCTGAGTTGGGCAGTATAGCATCTTTAGATTTTTGTCCTTCAGTCTGGTTCCAGATGCCGGGTCATACGCATTGCCATTGCTAAAAAGTATCAATATTATAGCAGCAGATGCAGCGGAAACATGCACGTATGATCATGACATGTTTGACGATATCTGACATTCTACACAAGGAGATGAAACAGCAGAATTGTATACTTCATTGGTCGCACAGAGTTGAAAAGAACCCCAAATGTAGTTGGCAAAGAGTGGTAGTTAGATGTGGAGTGCATGTCTCATGGTGATCAGAGCCAGTGCCTTCACAGTGGAGCCAATGGTGATAAATAGTGTGAATGTCTGTGACGTTTCCATGTGCATGCTCCTTGCTACGTCTGCGCGGGTTCCATTATTCAGGCATGATGGGGAAACTAGCATGCCCGCAGCTAAGTGTTCTGCTATGTCGCAGGCAGACTATTGATGTTGTCCTCCTGTCATAAAATTGGATCAGCAAAAAAAACTGACGCAAAGGCTATAGCTAGAAGCTCCTCCAACGACAGGGCACAAGCATGACTGTTGTCACAGTTGCTTTATCCTAAGTAAATTTTCTAGGGGGAAATGCGTAAAAACACCATGGTCACAGGTAATGTCAGAAAGGTATTCCCTTTACAAGATAGCTATTCTTAACTGGCTAGGGGAGAAATGCAGAAACATGGGTATGTATGTAAGTTATGGATTTGAAGAGTGTTCATTTCTACATCTAAAGGGAATAAATATATATAAAAAGGAAAATTGAACATTTGAGAAATGCAGATTATGGCGTTGAGGAGGGTCATTAAGATTTTGTGTATTTAATTGGCAAACTGAGAGTTGATATGGAAAATGTGAAACAAGACATTAATGGCATGGCCTTGGACTTTCTTGGGAAGGGCGCTGAAGACAGTACATTTAGAGAAAAAAAAGTATATAAAAGAACACAGTTGCCAAGAAAATTGAGCTGGTGCTACATTGGTGAGTCTCTTCAGGGCTGCTGTCCCAAAGAGTCCATGTCCATTATTTTACATTGGACTGACATTGGAAGTACTCCATATCCCTGACTACACAATCTTTCAAAATGCTAAGTCTACCTGGAGGGTTCAAACAACCATCAACCCTTTTGTTCAACAAATGTGTCAGTGAACAATATCTTACGCTTACAGTGGGTTCCATTGCCACTAAAACGGATTGACAGGTACAGGTGTATAAACCTATTGTATTTGTACAATCTGCATTGCTGTGGCATTTATTATCTTGTGAGCATTCATTAATATCTAAAATATCAAGAAGGCGAAATTAATCAGCTTGCACTCGAGAGAAATGATTACTGTCCCTACGAAAGTCTGAAGAATGTATCTGGTGGACTGCAATGAGAACACAAAAATTGTGGCTTTAGTTTTTTGGCAAGTTTCTCTGACCCCACAGGCCTGAGTCTGCAGTGTGCCCTATAACATGGCAAAATGGAGGAACTGTTTGGTGATAATCACGTGCCATTGTCAAATAACCTATCATGGTTTTGTTTTTATTTTGTCCTACACAGTTGTCACAGTGCATGTGCAAACTCCAATTGTGGCTGCGACAGCCACTTTGGTTTCCATGGTTTTTGATTTTGATCCCTCATGAATAATTAAAAATTTACCCATAACCACCGTTTCTGACTGGCCCAGATAAGGACACCATGCTGCAAACTACCTGCAGCTGTACCTAAATTTGGAGTTACAGCATAGTTCAATGGCGGTAATACAAGCTCATGGCTTCATGATGTGCCTGCTGCTCATGCTGGGGGAGAGAATGAAAAGGAACAGAACAGTACATGCCAAAGTGTGCCTCGGTCATTTTTACGTTTTTGATATTTGTTTTCTTTTTGCCTGCTTGCATGGCTTGAGTAAAAAATTTGGATAAGAAACATAAAAAGTAAGGTCTGCCCTGACTGATGTAAGGCTTGGCGAAACTGGCAACATTTGGGAAATGGCTGGCAAACCCTCGCAATCTCCGATAGATGGTAGAAGAGTCTTTCCCGCTAGGAAAAGACTCTGCTACTCAGTAGATCAACTTCTTGTGCAACAGCACATGGCTTGTATCAATTGCGGCCCCAAGCTCACGAGTCAACATCTTCCGTCTGTGCCTGATCCATCAATCTCGAAAGGAAGTTATGACTGGAGGCCAGTCTTTATACACTTGTCAGCCATGGATGACAACAATCAAATGGAGAGCATGATGAACACTACGTTATAAGAGGAAGGCTTGGAGCGCCAGAGGTTTATCAAGTATCAGGGCTGTTCCCAGTGCATTCCCCAGAAGTGAGGTATAATCATAGACACTTAAGCCGGGAAGATCATAGCCAATCATTTTCTCACCTTTACTCTGGCTGGGAGCATACGGCAGACTTGACCTTGTGGTGAGCATGCGCTTAGCCGAAAGAAAATCACGATCTTAAGGGGCTAGGCGCTTGGTCACTGAAGGTTTGAGTCCACTGTGAGCTCCTAGCCAGAGTAAAAATGAGGTATTGATGGTTTTTGTCAGTACACTTCATAGTAGGTTTTTACCCTGTTTTTTTTTTTTTCTTTTTGGGGTGTAAGATAAAAGTGTGGCTCAACTCCTGGAGTAAGCCCTTCCGAGCTCCAGCTGTCCACGCTAGTTGAATGTTTTAGTCTGGTTTGTGTGTATATAAAGCACTTTGTTTCCTTATTGACTCACAGTTGCGTCTTCCTTTGAAAGTACAAACGGTGTTCGGTCAACCCGATGATCTCGGAAAGCATTCTTAGCTACCGGTCAAGCGCTTCGAGTGAGAATGGATCACGTTCCGCCAGTGGTACACGTATCTCTTAGTGTTGCACTCGCAGATACATTAGCAAAAGCACCCAAAGGTCCTCTCGAGGACAACTTATGATGCATGCAGCAGACAAGGGCATGTGTATCGACTCCATACATCCTCTCCTTCTACTTTTTCTCAGTTACTAGTACAAGGGAGTCCATTACCTTTCTTGCACAGAGAACATTTCTTTTCATGGCAGCCGGCAGCACTCCAGAGTATTGTATCGTCATCTGTGTCACCAAGCGCAGTGCAGCCTTTATCCTCCCTGCCTTTCTGTGGTTTACCATCAATTGTGAACCATTTTGAAAACCCAATTGTGTTCAGTCCGTTATGCTCCCACACCCAATCATTGTAACCAAACCACACATGTGTACTACTGTGAGAGGATACCATTTCGTTAAGGAATCTGTTTCCGCCTCTGATTGGATATTAGTCAGGTAGGCATACTGATTAATGCAGTAGTATCTGGCTGCACTATAGTCCAACTTCTGTACGTTTTGGAAATAGCAAAGACCTTCATAATGTGCCCAACCCTTGTCACATTTTATCACTGTTGATAATCCGAGCTCTGTTGGACAGGAAAAGAAAATTACAGAAGGCAAGTTATCAAAAAGATGACATCAACAAAATTTTGGCTCTTTTAGAGAAGAAAAGCGATAAAATGTCAGTATGTACTGAAATGATGTCCAGTCATGAGAACAGGGCCATAGATTATTCTGGCAGAATGATAACTAACCCAAGGTAGCAAATTTTGCTGTTTTGACATTTTCCCCTTCTGTTGAAGAAGACTAAATAAAGAATAGTTTGATGAAAACAGAATATACAAATTTAAAGGGATTTGGGACATCAATGCCCAGGCGCAGTCTGCAAAGCCAATAGCATTTAGAGTTCAATCTGCTGGAATCCTGTCTTTCATGCCTTCCATATAAGAGACTATTTCCCCCTTAATTACGGTGTCATCACTGCACGAACTTGAAGTGAAGTAAGGATACAGCTAATGCTCTTGCTTTTACCTCAGACATACCGTATGCTCCCTGCTGCCTGGACTGCAAGTGCCTGTGCAGCTCTTTAGGTGCTTATCAGGTGAAGCAGTGCCATTGAAGGCCTCGCAGAGCGGCCCCTCCATTGCACTGACAGTTTATTCAGCCCAGGGATTTGTACATATGTATGGACAAACACAACCTTTCCCACCCAGGAAGCATATAATAAAATCTATTTGACGTTTTGTAATTTCCAAGTCACTGACTGTTGGTTAAACAGACATACGGTAAAACATAGTATATCTTTACATATACCCTTTGAGAGGACAAGGCATAATATTATGGTCCAACAAGATGTGTTTAGTCTACGTACAAGCACCCATGCACCTTAAGCGCGTTACATGGCTACCAACAGGAGGAACATCCCTACCTTTCTTGCACAGAGAAGAATGCTGTGCATTACATCTGACATCATCCCAGGATTTGGCGTTGGTGTCAGTTTTGACACTGCGCAGCACAGCACAATTTTCGTCCCCATTGACATCACTTGGCTGATCAGCCAACCAGTTCGTGGAATTCCTTGCATTCGGTCCTGATATGTTATGTTCCCAGACCAAGGTACCTTCTGTCGCCCAGTCATTATAACCGAAATAAACCAACTCGGGTCCAGGGAGAAGCATTCCCTTAAGAAATTTCCATTCCTCAGCTGATCGGATGTCAGCCAGGTAGGTACCCGGCTGAGCACAGGTGTGTTGTGCCCTAGAGTACGTCAACTTCTACTATCTGAAGAAACAGCAATGGCTTCAGTAATACACCCCCCAAGTGTGCACAGCACCGATTTACCTGTTGGGAGAGAAAAACATCCTCTGAGCTGTTATCTTTAAAATTACACAAAACACGGAAATATTTCGCATATGTCTTCCTTGAACTTCAGTTTTAAACATCTTCATAGAACATTTGTTTTTGTCGTATACGTAGTAAGTAGGGCTTCAAATCTTCCAAAACATGAGAAATATGCAGTCATTGTGGCGTTTAAAACAAGTGTTGCTGATCAACAAGTGTTGCTGATCAACAAGTGTTGCAGATCGAGTCAAAGTAACTGATTGATGATTTTCTGGAATAAGAGCAGCAACATCTGGAAAGAGTTTGGAGAGGGAAAGGAGAAACAAACCAAGAGGTATGCTGGATGAATTACAAGGAAAAATTGCTGAATCACAGCAGCAACCGCAAGAATACTGTCAGAAGACCATTGGAAGGCAAAATAAGCTTTCCACCAAACTGAAGAGTCCCAACATGCCATGTTAAACTCGGAGCAAGCCGACAAGATTTGCTGCCACAAATAGCTGCTGATCAACAAGCCATTCTGCAGGCTTTACCGGCTTTACAACAACATCAACCTTGACAAGCATCTGGGGCTCCAGCAGTCTCTGCAATAGTACAGTACCGGTAAACACCGACACAAGTATAAATTCAAATGATGGTCATTATATGGAGAGATAGGAGCCTACAACTTCGAAACGACTTGGCTGGAAAGATCTTTGCACTAGAGCTAAACTTGAAGGTAGCTGTTTGTTGCCTTAGAGAAAACGCCAGAGACCCCATAACACACCAACACGGAGGTATTGTCACTAAAAATCAGTCAGCATTGGTTGGAATGATCAGTACCCCTGCCTGATGACATCCTAGCCTTTAGCCACTGTATCTGCAGGAGTTGATGCTGTAACAACAGCTGCTAATGCAGAAGAGCGTTCCTATATTTCACAGATGCTTGCTTGTGCACAAAGTGCAAAAACTTCGAAAGAACCATTCTGGTTCAGGTCATGAATTACTGACACTGACTACATCGACGATGATCAGTCTGCGTCCAACTCAGGAGTAGGTCATGTCTAAGGCATAAGTATAGGTTCATAGCCGAGACCAAGCTCATGACCGATAAATCACATCCTGAGCCACGCAACGGCAAGGGTTCTGATGCAGCCGGTGGAGACTGAGTGTCAAGGTTATGGATCTATTTCTCACAACCTTGTCACAACCTTGAAGTGCGTGGTTAAGGGGTTGTGATTTCCAGATGGTGCGTGATCAAGGGGTTGTGATTTGCACATTGTGCATAGCCGGTAAGGGGCTGTGATCAGAAATTCACAACCTCTTAGGAGATAGGCGGTTTGTATGTGTGGCGTCATATGAGTTGTGAGAATTACAAAATTGACGCCATTTTTCTTTTTTGCCGTAGTCGTATTTTGACGTTTTAGCAGAGATTTCAAGCCGCCAAATTTGTCCTAAAGGTTGTCATGTATGGCTGCAGTGCAGGTATATGAGGGCGAAGCCTGAGCCCTCTGGGGATCT
>JAOWAW010119886.1:0-12555 GCA_028565695.1 Nicola tetela
CTCTCTCTCTCTCTCTCTCTCTCTCTCTCTCTCTCTCTCTCTCTCTCTCTCTCTCTCTCTCTCTCTCTCACCCACTCACTCTTTTTCTCCCTACATCTCTCCTGTAGGTGCCAGACTACTACGAGGTAATATCTCAGCCAATGGATTTAGGAATGATCACGGACCGCATTGACAGCCGTGTCTACACAACAGCTGATCAGTGGCTTTCAGATGTGAATCTCATTGCTTCTAACTGCATTGAGTACAATCCACCAACTGATAACATTGGCAAGATGCTTCGACACCGTGCATGGGCTCTCAAGGACATGGCTGCATCCGTTCTAGAAATCGAAATGAGATCTGATTTTGAGGAGGTTGGTTCTGCTCAACAATGATCACATTCTCTTAAAGTTTTGTCCAGTAGGTTTGATAAGTTAGAGAGCTGAATTCAAAGTTATTCTTTTGGTTGTCTGGTGTGGTGCACACGGGCTTGCAATATGACCAGAATCAGAGTGTGATCTTACCATTTGCCAAAGATAATAGCTGTTGTCATATTTTCTTTGTTCTCTGTGTGCCTGTGCTCATGTTCGGCTTCCTTAGATTGGTATGATTGTCAGGTGCGTGTGTTCTTGGTTCATTTGTCATGTTCTACAGGTTTTGTAACATTCACCTTCCTGTCTGGTTTGCCCTTCTGTTTTGTTTTTTTTTTCATATTCCCTTCTATGTTTTGCAGCGATGTAAGGAAATTCAAGAAGCACGTGTGAAACGTAAAGGGAAGTCTTTATCTTCTCCCAGACTGCAAGCAGAAGAGCGGGATGGGGCAGGTGGAAATGAAGGTGCTGCTGGCAGCAGTGCTGTGCGCCGTAGTCTGCGTGTTCGTGGCATCCACCCGGAGCCTATTGCAATGGAACCTCTTGGGACCATCTCAGCATCTACGCCAGCTGACAAATCTCCTGATCGTTTGTTCACCAAGCCTCCTCCTGGCAGACAGAACAGCAACATGAGCGCAGAGAAGGATGAACACAGCTCAAGTAAAACACCTGAAACGGATAATGCCATGTCCATAATTCAACCAGAGAGTGCTCAGCGTCAGCTATTTGGAAGTGAAGAAGACACACCTGCCTTAGTGCAACAGTCTGACGATGTTCTCATGTTCCCTGCCGCTGTTGAAACTGCAACTCATGGTGATTCAGGTAACATGTTCTGCTGGTCTGCAGTAACACTCCACCATATCTGAATCAGTCTTTGCTTGTTTGGTGTGTCCATAAAGTTAAGAATTTTCGCACAATATTATTTTTTTGCATTTCAGTTAAAGATGATTTGTGCGAATACAACTTTGCAGTTTCAAAACCGTCAGACTCCAAGGCTCATTTGATAGACTTTAATGCTGCTGCAGAAGGGTCATCGCTAGCTTTAGTTTATGGTTGCTATAGTAAAATGCATGCCGAAAAGTGACTGCCACACTTGGCAGGCTTTGTTTGCGTGTGAATTTGCAATCCAGACTGTGGACCATGGTGGATGCTCAATGTAAATGCTCCACATTTACATATACTATGAGTATTGCTTGTTGATGTATTGAGGTGTAAATGACTGAGTTTGGTAGAAATTTTCACCTGGAACTTATTTTCAGACTTGTCAAAAATGCAGTAGTAAATGCCATGTGAAAATGTGCATCTTTTCAGTATAAGTCAGCAGCTTGATTTCTCTCACTGTAGGGCTGGTAAGGCAAACCATCGATTTTGGATATAGTCATAGTCGAACATTCCTTTTGCTTTGTTTGTCTTTGATGCACACATCAGATGCAGTCTGGCATATGAACACTGGGGAGTAGCTTACTTTCATAATGTGGGGCACTTAAAACACTTGGCATTCTGTTGATTGTTTTTTTGTGAAATTTACTGCTTTGCATGTTCATACTAACTATTCAAACTGGACAGTTGGTTTTTTGTTTGTTTGTTTGTTTTAATAAAAAATGTTCTTGTCATTATTCAGCCATCCGCTAATGCCATGACATATTTTGATTCTCTGTGCAGGCATTCAGTGTAGTCCAATGCAGGTGGAACCACTGTGTGGCACAGATGAAGTGATGTCATTGTTAGAGTCTTGTGTTAGGAGCACTGCTGGCGTATCCATCTCTCGACTGGAGCTGCTTCATCGTCAGCTCTCGCTAGTCATTCATTCCCATCTGCAGTCCCATGTTCAGCCCTCACTGCTGATCAAGGTACATAGTTGAGACTATCTCGACACTTGAAGAGTGTAGGAAGCTTTGTGGATCACAAAAAAAAGTTTCTCAGTGGTATTGTTTTCAGTGGAGTAGCATGTTTGGGAGGGCATATGCTGATCTTGTTTCCGTGGGTTTCTTTTTGTGCATGGTCAATAATAGCAGAGAAGCTTAAAGGGCAACTCAGACCCAAAATCAAACTTTTGCCAGATCGTCTTCCTCCCTTCAGAATGTCTCTACACAAAGTAGCGGGAGCTAGAGCTCTGCCACCTTTCGATGATTGATCGAAGGGAGCTGCGCAATCATGCCCCGCATGTGATGTAAGTAGTCCTGAGCACTCAGCCATGCTTCTACATGTACATTACTTACATGCAGATCTATATCCAATTCTTATGCTCATGATCTCCAGTCTGAACAAGAAGAAAGAGAACACGTGTGCGGATTTGTGCTTGAATTTTGGTTATGGCAGCAAGGACAGCCAGCTTTCAGGATGTGGACTTGAGCCAGAATATCACAGCTGATAAAGAATTGGTGGCCTCTTCCAATTCACACTGGAGCTTCTGAGCATAGGGATTTTACATAGATCTGCATGTAAGTACATGTACAGGTCAAAGCATGGCTGGACACCCATACCTGTGACTACTTACGTCACAGGCATGGGCGTAATCATGCAGCTCCATTCGGTTGATCAGCGAAAGGTGGCAACCTAGTCTAGTTCCTGCTGCTACACACAGCAACTTTCTGAAGGGAAGAAGATGATCTGGTGAAATTTTGGGCTGACTTGCCCTTTAAGAACCTGTCCCTTTGCACTTTACATTTGCCAATAAGTTTACTTTGGTGTTTTTGTGTGGCTAGCACTGTTGTATACTCTATGTTACATCAGGTAATTGGATTTTACTGTCATTTTGGTGAATGATCCTATTTTTGCCCAGTTTGGGTGTGTTGGGGCAAAATTAGTTAACAAGATCTCACACAGTGGATGAATTCTGTTGTAATGCCTACTCTGGGAAAGGAAGAAGCATCACCCCTAGGACCCTGCTTCGCATTGTTCAGAGTTGTTATTCTCAATTTCTCATTCATCCTCGGTGTGTTTATTGTTCCAGGAACTGCAGGCTGTCATTGAGACTCTGAGCAGTCATAGCCAAAGAGATCAGTGAAAATGTACCTGTTGATCATTCTCTTGAGTTCACCATCATTGCACATTTGCCATTACAGTTGTCTGTATCCTCTTAGTGGGAACACAGTGTGCATTGTATAGTATCTTCATCTTATCTAGGCAGTTTTTTTCTCGTTTGGGTGTTACTGGATTGCCTGGCCTTAATCTGTGACCATATTTCTTCAAATACAGTGTTTGGTTGGGTTTGTGTTTCATGTGATAATCAAAGAAAGAGAAGTTCAGACATATGAAAATGTTGGCAAGACTTGCCACTGGTTCTATATGCACACTAAACTAAGTACTCTTCAAAGCCATTGTATTGTGAAGTTGTAGTTGGAATCATGATGCACCTTGCTGCTCTGGGTTCTTTTCTCCATGACATGGCAAGAGTCTTTTACCAGAATCCAGAGCTGTCAACTTTTCAAAGAGATACATGTACAAAAGTTTTTGAACTCAATCGTCATTGCTTACTATTGAGAACATTCTAAACAAATGGCCATTCATGACACCATCACTGGTCATAAGAAAGAAGCACTGACACTGGACCAAAGGAAAGGAAAGATTCGGGTGACACAACTAGAGATTGAACCCAGTGTCAGTGTTTCTTTCTTATGACCAGTGAGTGGGGTTGGTGTCAGGATTGTACTAACCTGGTCAGGATCATGCTTTCCTCGTTAAATGACCATTCATTCATTCAGACCCCTGCCAATTTCTATGTACAAATTAGGTACTAATAGGAATAGATCTGTATCCAGATGTTGCTCATCTCCACAACAGTCACGATACTATGGCAGCAAGAAGGAAGACACCCCATTTTGGTTTGACTCATGGATTCTTTGCTGCATGGCACTTTGACTTGACATCACTATCCTTCAGAGGTCTTCATTGCTTACTGGTGTGGGAGTAACAGGCCTTGATCACTGTTGAGTGCTGATGATGGATCAATGTGGCGAGTTTTGACAGTTTGCTTCCACACTGACATCAAGTTGATGATCTTTTGTGGCAGTAAAATCTCCAAATATCAATATACTACAGGTAGGAAAACAGTCAAACATCAGGATGTAAAAAAGAAACAGTATGGAACATGACCACCAGACACATTGTGAAATCATGCAAAATCATACTGGAAATGGAATGAGGGTTCACTGGGCCTGTCGAGATCATTTAACGAAGGCTTTTCAGGGCTATATAATGTAGTCATGCTCAGCAGAGCCTGCATATGGTACCTGTTTGCCCATACTACAGCAGGTTTTCTTTTGTACAAATGATGATGCACCCTACCTGCTGGTCAATGTCCTAAATTTAATTAATATTTTGTATTATTTTTTTTCAATGATCTTTCTGAAATTTTTGTATTACATGTAATTGATGATGCTTGCAGGAAAATTATTTTCATAACCATACAATCGCGAAAGGCTGCTTTCCTACAGTGTACAAAATAATGAAAATATTTGACAGATGAAAATAACCTGCTATACAGTATGGAAACAGTGAGACTGTAATTTTTGAAAACTTCAGCAGAAACTGTCACAAAAGTGTGACAATTGAATTTCAACATAATATATGCATGAAATTTTCAGTGTGGCTTTAATAAGTTAGGCACTCGCTTCTAGCACTGAAAATTGAAAGCTATCAAAAATTCAAGAATTACAGCATGCATGTCCCAGTCTTAAGTGTAAACCTGGAAAATCTTCTACGTAGAGATTTCAGACCATGAATTCTGTAAGGCAAAGAGTAACAGTAAAAAATTGTATTCCAACACTGCCTTGAATATACAACACAGACAAAGCAAAGTGCATAATAAAAATAGCGGATATAAACCAAATTATGAAAAACAAACAAAGCATTCCACCTAGGCTATGACAATATGTACTACTTAATGTAGATTTTTTTATGGCTAGCTAGTGACTGAAAATATGTACAGCAAGAATCAACAGATGAGGGCCACTAGTGCAATACTGAAATTGGTGCCTGAAGTGAGACTGGTATTTCAATGCAGTTGTGCATACACATCAATAAAAAATCTCCGAAAGGCATATGAAAACAATATGCACAAATTTACAACAGTGAGTGTGGCAAGATGTCATAAATTGACATGAATCGAATAAATTGGAAAGCATGCATACTGTCAATTGGCCATCTGTGGTACTCCAGCAGGGATTAATGACGTGAAGAATGCAAGCACGTTACCAAAGAACATGCTAAGCATGCTAGGCCTAGCTGCATCATTCAGAGGTGTCGTACTTTCAGTCTGAACTCCACCAGGGTTTTCACCATTGTTTTCTCCCTGAGCATGCTGGGGCTGCGCAGCAGCCCGAGCTGCACGGGCTCGCTGGAGTCGCATGAAGCCACCTTGGTAGAGCATTACAAGAACACTGAACACAACCAGCATAGTAAACCGGACAGGGGTACAATAGAAGAAGAAAATTGTGAGCATGAAGCAGAATCGTACAACAGCATACACTCGGTCAAGCCAGTCCCGTGGAGCTTGGTCGTCATCATCGTCATCACCAAACAAGTCGCCTCCTGCATTAGCACCAGCAGCAGGCTGGCGTTGGTCATGATTAGCATCATCTTCACCATTTCCCACTGTAGGACTTTCCTGTGATGGTTGGCTTGCAGCAGAGCTGGGAGCAGCTACAAACGGGGACGTCGATAAATACGTCTGTCTAGAGTGAGTGGCTGCAGCTGCAGCTGCCGCTGCTGCTGCCATGTGAGACGCATACATCTGCCAGTAGTATATGTAAGCATGGTGATGAGGGTTACCATCAGTGTGTTGAGTGTGCCATTGCCATGAGTTTTGCATGTAATTGTTGGAAATGTACGGAGAAGACTGTCCGTCAACACTCCGGAAACGGACGCCCTCGTTTATCACTGACGGCTGAGGCTCCCTCTCAAGCCGTGGCGAATCAGAACGAGTAGTTTGCTCTCCTGTCGCGCTTCCGGATTCCATTGGAGGAGTCATAGGCTCAGATTTCTGACAAACAAGATGAAAGATCTCCCGACGACCTTCATCGTTCGACACAATAATATCCTTGAGCTGGAGGTGATCCCGCATCAGCTGACCCCGGTAGATGAGCTTCTGTTCGTCCGTGCCCTAGAAGACGAAGACGTAAGAAACAAATCACTGGGGTTAACTCCAGCGGGTTGAAAATCACAAAAAAAAGAAAGGTTCAATGAACTCACAGGATGAGTCGGATAATGGGCTGACAGATGGGACTTGATCTTCTGAACAGTCCAAGCCAAATCGCACGTCAAGGAGAAGTCATCCACTCTCTGGCTTGGGGCCCTTATCAGAATTTCCACACAGTTTAAGTCCGCCGAGCTCGCCATTGTATCGGCATATGCAACCCAGCAAAAAATGTGAGTTTTTGGTGAAAAAGAGCTGCCTCCAGCACAACTCGTATCTGGGAAGCAAACGGCAATAGCGTGAAATACTAAGTAATACAGATAAAATATCAAGGAGCGCTCGCCAGCGCAAGTAAAAGGCAAGTAAAAACGACAGTAGAGACTACTACTAAGAGTACAGAACTCTCGTTGACGATCTGATTGCGAACTTTGGGAAACTAGTCTACAGAACTAGCATGCTCACTTTGCGTTGGGGACCCACCGACGTAGCCGGATATCGCAAGCGACACGTCAGCAGGACGTCACCCCTATAAAACTACTATAGCTAGTGCACCCAATTAGTTCACCCTGGCCTACAGGCTGCACCAGCGTAGGTCTGGCTTTGCAATTGCCACAAACAGCCCCAGATACAAACTCACACGCCCACGCATCTGCCCATACATTCATACTACCAATACCAGAATGAATGCACTGTTATGCAGGGCTTCACGGTGGCGAACGTGAGCGAGCTAACCTAACGTTCTAATCAAACATTAGAGACGTATTATCAAAGCAAATCACGCATGCAGACACATAGAACATGTAGAACCCTCACACTGCGACCCTTCCTACTAGTAGATCCACATGTACGTACCAATATTCTAGCAGTAGGGCTGCTAAAATTAATTCAGTAAATCAATCTTTAATTAATTAATTAATTAATTTAGCCCAATTTTCCAGTAGCAAACAAGGGCTTCTGATGGGGGGAATCTCCCCTACGTGGAGTGAGAGACAGAGAGAAAGAAAAGAAAAAAAAGTTTATAAGCCAAAGGAGTACTTACCCTTAGTGAAGAAGTTTTGCAGAGAAGACTGAAAAGAAGAGACACTCTGGCAGGACGCTTTAGAAGAAGGTAGAGCGTTCCATGTTGAAATAGTAGTGCAAAGGAAGGAAGAGAGGCGTAGGCTGCTAGAAGAGGATGGGAATTCGAGTGAGTGACTAGATGTCAGGGTTCAAGCTGACCTCACATCAGCTGTGGTAGGAATTATGTCATCCAGCTGGGGTGGACCCTGCTTGTTTAGCACTTTCCACAGCACTACCAGGCAGTGTTCATGGCGGCGCCATGCAAGCGCTGGGAGGCCAGCAGCAGCTTGTATACTCATTTGAGAATGAAGATTTTTGCGTGTAATTGCTTTTGCCTTTTTTACCCATCTTCTTGAGGCAACGTAGTGCAACTTGAGAGGCCCCACACCAAACTGCACTGCAGTAGTCTAGCTGAGGTCTTCTGAATGTAATGTAGAACTTCTTGATGACAGCTGATGGCAGAGAGTGGCGATGTGCAAGGGTTTGGCAGAGGGTAGCATAAGGAGCAGTTCTTGTCAACAACAGATTTAGATGAGCATCCCAGCGATGATCACTAGATACAGTTATCCCTAGGTGTTTCGTCTGCTCTTGTCTGGGTAGTATTGCATTGTCGAGATGTAGGTACACCAGGCTAGGTCTCTGACCCACGCATAATTCTGTTGACTTGCTGGTATTGAATGACGTTTTTGTTGAAGTTGCCTGGGTGGCCATGGAAAGATGGCCAAGGTGTTTGACATGCACCTTTACAGTCATGACGATACAGCAATGTGTCATCAGCAAAAAGGGCTGTGGTTGCAGAGGTAGAGGCTGGGATTCCGCGAGAGTGAATAAGAAAAAGCAGAGGACCTAGGACAGAACCTTGTGGTACACCCGAAGAAACAGCAGCACGTTCAGAGGTTAGAGACACAGGTACGCACCCAGCGACCAGGTCAAAGAGGGAACGAAGAATAACTAAGTGAATGGTTGACGTGGTCAAAGGCCTTTGCTGCATCAAGGAGCACCGCACGGATGCCCTTGTATTGGTCTCTAGCTTGATACCATCGCTCAAGTACAGACAAGAGTTGTCACTCAGTTGAGCGCCGGCATGCGGAAATCCAAACTGTTCATCCGGTATGGCGTTGGTCTCAGTGCAGAAGGACACAAGCTTGTACAAACCTTTCTAGCACTTTCAAAAGGCAGCTGAGGAGTGCAATCATGGGGGCGGTAGGAAGTGACCTGGCTTGGATCTCACCCACTCTTCGGCTGCGGGGAGAGGGCGGATTCCTTCCATAGCCGAGGAAAATACCATCCGACAACGACCGATTAAACAGTGCTGCAAACGGTTCACAAATGGTAGCAGCCGACATTTTCAGTAGTTCATTCGTGATGCCATCAGGGCCACAGCTTTTTCGTCTTGTAGTTTTTCCAAAGCCTTTTGCACTGGTTTCACGCTTGAAAAAAAAATCTTTGCTTAAGTAACCTCAAGCAAAGATTTTTTTCAAGCGTGAAACCAGTGCAAAACTGCGATCTGATATTGGACGTTTACCGTATGATACTTTGGCTACTCCATACTTTATCATGCTGGCGAGGACAGCGCCGCCAGTCGCGCTCGGCCCGGTCGAAAAAATGGCGTATCTTTGCGTTCTGTAAGCGCAAGGTGTGAGGCATGTGAAGAATCGGATCGGCAGGCGATGAAACGAAATCGTGTGCTACTCAGTACGACGGTCCACTCGCAGCGTTCAGTGTATCGTCGGCGATATAGCCTTCTTGCTTTTAGTATTAGTTCTAGCAAGCCTGCGTAGCACACGGAGCAATCGTGCTTTTCGTGCCTTTGTCGTTGTCTCAGGAATGGCTGCTAGAAGCCAGAGAACCACCAATTTCTTCTCCTCAGATGAGCTGTACGCTCTGCCTCTAGCAACTCTAGCGTGAAAAACGGGTGGGTCTACCGCAGCCTTGCTTGCCTCGGCATGCTGCGCTCTATTCATTGGGGTTTTCGCACCCGCCAGCAAAGATACCGTTTACCTTCGGATGTTGAAAGAACTCGCTGAAAGGATGTCCAAGGCATTCGTTTCAGGAAGCTTAGACCCTCTTATCGCTATGGAAATCCGTACAGTGATCACACAATGTTGTTACAATGAAAGCTGAGAAAAGAAGCTTTCAATCACTACCGGCAAGCTACCCTACATCCACCACACTGAACTGCGCGACTAGTACGCTAAAGAGAGAGGTACAGTGGAACATGAAAATAACACAGCTTCGTTTAGAAGGCAATATCTCTAACTAGCCAAGAATGACGACTCTGGTAATATTTTTGTCATAAAGCTGAAAAGCTCAGCTTTCCTATGGTGTGCGGCTTGCTGCACTGGGAGACTTACACCTAGGCTAGGTGAAGGCACTTCGTTCGGAAAGATGGTCTTGGGCAGCGTAAAATATTCGATTGAGACCAAGTATGCTCGTTCAGTACCACTACTCTTCACAAAATAGGCACTGCTAGAAAGCATAATCTCTCAGCTTTCCAACAGTGTACAGCTTGCCACACAAAAACAACGTGGCAACTATAGAATCCTGTGTGTTTCTAACGTATGTAGCATTGGTGGCTGGGAGCCGGAATTGTATGTATCTCCTCGACGAATAGTCGGATTTCCATGAAAAAAAAAACATGGCCAGAAAGCTGAGCATCTCAGCTTTCCATTGGTGGTTTCAGTCTAAAAATCAGACGTGCGCTGACGTTTCTATGGTTGATTTAGTCCGGGAAAGTGGCATCAAGCGGGATTTTAAACGTCCGCGGCCGCCATCTACCGCCATACACTGGCAGATCGCTAGTCTTCAATGTTGCGGACTCTCTACTCTATAATGTATGCACAAACGTTCGTCCTCCCGCTGTCCCCATTGTCAAAACCACCAGACCCTTCACTACATCCTGTAACAGTCAAGACGAATTCAATAGATTCCGACTACACAGAAGAGAAGTAGAATAGGAAAAGAGAACGGAAAAAGAACGAAAGGGAGAGCTAGTTCTAAGAACAAAGGCAGAGAACTCAGGTGACGAAGACAAGTGATATGCTATCTAGTACCTGTGAGATGTTAAACTTAACAAGTGAAAATAGATCAAGCGAATAGCAGCTAGTGGTTCACGTGTGTGTCTGCCACACATCCTTAACCACTGCCCCCCTCCCCCCTCCCCTTTCTTCAGCAAGGCCATTACACCTGGCGCCATAATTCCGTCCTGAATCACCTCCGGCACTTTCTCTCATCTCAGCCTACAGAAATACCGACCATCCCCCACAAATCTATGCTGATCTCCCTGACCACTTATCCCCTTCTGGATCCACCATCCCTCCAAACATCATCGCAGCCCCACTACAACCTGATCTTGTGCTTATCTTTCCAAACAAGTGTATTCTCCTTATCGAACTCACCATTCCCTTTGAAACGAACATCCCATCAGCCCATGCACGCAAATCTGACCGTTATGCCCTACTTGTACATGGTCTTAAGCACGCTTCCTACCACTCCAAGCTTGTACCCCTAGAAATCATCTCACACGGTTTCGTCTCCCGCTCAAATGTTGATTACCTTTCCTCTATCCTCCCACCCAAGTCTTCTATTCGCCCCAAAAGTCTCCGCATTGACCTCTCCCAAATTGCGACTCTCTGCGGTCCCTACACAATCTTTTCCTCCCGATCCGAACCCTCTTGGCCTACACCACCACTCCTACCTCCTCGCTCTACTTGATCCGATTTATTTTTGTTTCCGACAAGGCCCAGTAGGGAAGACGTCGCCTTTTCTTTTCATGCACTCAGTAGGCCATCTCCCTCTCTTTGCACTTATGCCTTCTCTCCTTTTATGCTACCTTGTAATACAGACTTGTCAAGTAGCGAGTGGTTTGCAAATACACGCTCATAGTATTATATTTTCCTCATTATTAAACTGTACGCCGCACATCCCTACATAACCTTGTGTGTCTATTTTGCTTTTCCGCTTTCTTCCGCTTGAGATTTGTGGACGCATCGTCGGATCATCTTGTTTAACCCATCGGAGCAGTAAGGAAGTCTCAACGTTGTTTTCCGCTGGCTTTGTTGTTTCTGCTTTGGAAGGATGTATCGTGATCTATCCTCTCCTTTCCTAATGAGGTCGTGCGGGAAATTGAAGAAGATGCGTGGGAAACCGAGAGACGACTGCATATCCTGGAAGGTTGGATTAGACCCGCAGAATTGCGACTGCCAAGGGACGGTGTATTCTTTTACATGCACAGTGTGTTCGGAGGAGTATGTTGGTGAGAGCCAGAGAGCCTTACGAACGCGGATAGCAGAACATCATCTACACGTACGGAACCGTTACAGCGAAACACCGTGGAGAGAGTACATGAAGAAGCACCCTATTATTACTATTATTATTATTATTATTATTATTATTATTATTACTATTATTATTATTATTACTATTATTATTATTACTATTATTATTATTATTATTATTATTATCACAGATTTGTTTATACAGGATTGCCCAGTAGCCACGGCTAATCAAGGAGCTTTCCTGATTGGTGTGTGCGTGCGTGCGTGAGTGTGTGTGTCATTAAAGGGAGAAGGAAAGAAAGACAGACAGGAAGAAAGAGAGGAAGAGAAAGAACTCGAGGAAAAATGGAGAGCCACAGCCAGGGATCGAACCGGGGTTTCGGGATTTGCGCTCCCGCGTCATAACCACTAAATCTCACCGCTGGTCTGCGGACAACTGCCAATTTTGCTCGGAACACTGGCAAAGTACACCGACTCCCATCTGGCTGACCGGAACGTGTGTGTGCGTGTGTGTGTGTGCGTGTGTGTGAGTGAGTGTGTGTGTGTGTGTGTGTGTGTGTGTGTGTGTGTGTGTGTGTGTGTGTGTGTGAGTGAGTGAGTGTGTGAGTGTGTGTGTGTGTGTGTGTGTGTGTGAGTGTGTGTGTGTGTGTGTGTGACAATTCGAAAAGAAAGGTGTAAGCAACAGAGCACATCTTACACGCAACAAGACAAGAAGCGAAATGAAAAATACAAC
>JAOWAW010119897.1:2346-12555 GCA_028565695.1 Nicola tetela
CTCTCTCTCTCTCTCTCTCTCTCTCTCCTGACTCTAGCTAACAGTCTTTTAGTAGAAGTACTTTCAATTTCACATTGAACACACACTCTTCCAGTTGAGGCATATTCTATTCCAATTTCTTTGATTTATCCCACATTTTAATATCGATAGAGAAATTACAGAAGACTCAATTTTCAGTAGAAGTAGGAAAAGGCTAGTAAAGAGTGGCACAGCCAGAAGCGGGAAGTACCCGAGTCCTGATTTAAAAATGGCATAAGGCTGAACCGAATAATACCTGAGTTCGGGTAGGCCGACTGACAGTGTTTTGTGGGTGTGGGCCGTTTTTTTTTTTCTTTTTGGATCATATCTCTTAGTGAAATGTCTCCAAGAAAACAAGTGTCAAGCTCGAGTTCCATCATCATTGAAATTAAATTTAGAACGTCTACTGCCTACCATGACAGCGCAGACAGCCAGCCCCTATTGATAGGCAGCCAATTGTGTGACATCACATGATCTAGTAGATCTGCAGTTGATCTAGATTCCACCAATGTGGCATGGTGTGCTGAGGGGTCAGGGGAAAAAATATCACCGAAAAAAAGTTCAACCGTCTGTGATTTTCAAGGCAAATGTTACCCGAAACTCTGATACATGTATTATTCCATCCAGCCTAAGTGAGCATAGTTATACACATGGCGTGGCTTGTCCAGCTTTGGCTGGTGGATTCATTTTGGCCAAAACAGAAAAAGAAACCTGCAGTAGACCAAGTACTGCAGCTACAGTTGTGCTGCCGAGTATACCATGGTATACTCGGTTACATTACTGAGATTGCAGGAAATGGCAGTTTCGCTATCTTTAATTTCAAAAATTTCCCAGGGGTGCATGCCCCCAGACCCCCAAGTGAACAAAAGCCACCCTTGCAGAACACCCCATAAACAGGTACCTGCATACACCCCTGATTTCTGATGGCAGGGCCTTGGTGAGTATTGCAGTGTGGCTTTGTTCTCATTAATGTATTGAGTCTTTTAAAGCTCTTTGATGTATCAGCAAATTTAGCTGCACATGTACAGTGAAAACTTCTGTTACTTGTTGCCATCCTGGTTATACATACACGTTTTCCTTTGCACCCCAGTCCCCCTATTCACAGAGCCCATTGCCAAAGGTTTTTTTTTCAAATTCAGGCGGAATTTTACCCGTATCTTTTGCTCATGAATAACTGAAAACCACTGAATGGTTTTGATCATTTTATTCTCATGTTTTAATGAAAAGAAATCCAGTGTCATGAAGTGAGAATTTCATTTAAACTCTCCGTCTCTGTTGCCTTCACTTGCTCATCAAGATGATCTCATTGTCATATTGTCTTCTTGACCATTTTCACATGTTCTCCTTCTCATGCTCCCTCACCCACACACTGTCAGGTTACATGTATTTTGTTACACCCATATCATTGTGCACTGTTGCAAACATGTCAGTGCTATGAAAATCATCTACATTGTACATCTATACTAAAGCAACAGGTTCTCCTGGCTAAATCGCCTGTCAGAGATACAGACAATATCTGCAACTGGAGCAACAAAGATTACTGTATTTTGCTTAATATAAGTGCAAGTCTTTGTGCAAGCATGCCTCTAAGAGAAGTGCATGTGTGGACTCATCAGAAAAAAAAATAGTAGCACAGTCTCTAATAAGGGCACATGGTGCTTGTACTGGAGATCAGCCAACTACTGTGCAGTTCGCTGTGGTGCATATCACCACACACAGATCGCACATACTGTTCAAATTCACACATTATGGTGGATGTGTTCTTTGTGTGTAGACTATGACTTCACATATTGCTGGGTGCAAGCTTTTTTTCGTGAATTCCATACACGAAAAAAGAAAGAAAAACAGCCTCCAATACTAGCTCAGTATCTAATATAAGCGCAGGTTTGGGATTGATTTAAAAAATACAAGCCTCTGGCTTATATTTAGATAGAGAAAATACAGTCAGTAGAATTCCAGTCTTTCAAGTGGGTAGTTTAGTTTCGTTGTCTCTTTCTCTTTACTCAGCTCAACAGAATTAGTTAAATAGCACCATTTTCCACCATAATGCATTCTTGGCTGCTCATGTCTCTTTAGTTCCTACAAAACAAAACAGACGATGAGTTAGTGATTCGATGGCTGACCTTAGAATTGTTGTGCAAGGTCACAGTCAACTGGACAACTTGAATAAAAACAAACAGCATTGTGGCAGGCATCAAATAACTCCTGCCACACATGATATAATATTTAATGTGGCTCAACCCAGTTGTGACATCACTATGGAACCTATATGACATCTAAGTTCATGCACAGGCCTTGCCACAGTGACATCACAACCGGGTTCAGCCACCATAAGACTAATGATGGTCATATGACGTTTTGACTAGGTGCAGTTATCCCTTATACTAATTTGGCGTGTGCGTGTGTGTGTGTGTGTGTGTGTGTGTGTGTGTGTGTGTGTGTGTGTGTCAGTAGATCTGCTTTATGAAGTGGGAAAATGAATGGTGCCCTGTCAGAGCATTGCTGTGTCTGTCTTCTGTTGCTCTGTTAATTCTACCCAACACAAGAGCATATGTCTAGTAGAGGGTTGTTTTGTTCCTTATCCTGTAGTTTTCACGCATATGGTTTAATGGGCTTCTCTACATGTATATGCACACAAGGGTCCAAATTTTTTGCAACAGGTTTTAGCTGACTGTTGAATGGCTGCATTAGATGTAGTTTTTATCTGTTGCCTTGTGAGGCTGTTAAAGGTTCAGTTCCAGCATTAGTAACTGATTCCTAAATCATCATTTTGAGTGCTGGTGTTGAAATTTGGACATGGTGGTGTTGTGTGGTTGATTATTTTTTTTATTCTTTCCTTGTCTTCTGCTTTGTCTTCCTCATTTTTTGTGCAGGAATGTGCAGAGAGGTTTTGCCAGATGGAGCCCTGCTCCCTTGACCACAATGGGGTGCTGTATGTGCATCAGTGTGAAATGGCTGCTGTATCACCACCTGATGGTAAGCCCTAAGTAAAAGCACTCGGTGCTCAGATGTTCTATGTGCACAAAATTTTCCTTGTGCTAATGCTCTGATTCAAGATCCACAATGTCTCTTCTAGTATTGGCAGCAAGCATACTGCCAAGTTTCGAAAGAAAAATAAAATTATTGTACCTGGTTCATGTCTAGTCAGGCCCGTAGGGACTGAGGATGAGTTCCTCCAGCGACTATTGGCCGTGTCTGTTAGTGTGTATTAGTGTGTATCATGCGTACTGAGTACCTATGTATTATCCCGTACAAGCGTGTAGATCATACATCTCTTTGGCAACATGGTCAGCCTGTTTCTGTATAGAGAAGGCTGACCATGAGGCCATGTCTGTCCTGTACTTATGTTTCTTGTATGCATACTGGCGTCGATATCTCTAGGAGAGGTTTTCCTGGCCCTGGGCTCAAGATGAGTGCGTGGGGCCTGCAAGGGTTCCGTGCACATGCACCACTTGTTAGTTTTGTAATTTTCTGTATGTCGTGCTTGGGGAGTTGAATTGTCAACCTACTTTTGTTATTGTTTTCATTTAGAGGCTGTTCAATTTTTGGGCTCAGAAGATGCAACAACGTGTCATATTGTTGTTCTTCGTGAAAAAAGTGAGGCAACTTGTTTATTTTCTTTCTCTTTGTTTGCTGGAGATCATGACATTGTTTTCCATTCTTCTTTGCTTTAAACTTTATTGCCGTATGGAAACATGAGAACATTGTCAGGGCTGTTTGTTGTTGTTGAGCCACAAGGAAAAGAGTTCAAAAGAGCTTCTGCTCTGTTCTTGGTCAATTTGATTTAATTATAAGTGACTGATAAGCTCGCACACCATGCATCTGTGATTGGTACAAGGCAAGGGCTGTCAACAACATCTATGAGTTCATTGAAAGTCTCATGCACAAGCATTGCCCATTGTGTGTGCTGTAACATATGTGTATATGCCACAACTATAGTTCTAAATATCATTCAACAGGTCATTATGAAGGGCTCTTAGCATTCATCTTTAACATCTGCACAGAGTGGTTGCAGTTTATAAATGAACAATCCGTGTATGGGAAGTTGGGATCATTGTAATAGAATGTGAAATTGAAATTCCTGCCTTGTAACGTGGCATCATATACTAGTAAGTGTGATAGCAGAACAGTATACTTGAATGTGGGAGAAGATTGTCAGCAGCTGTTTTGTGCTTGTAGTTCAATGTTGCATGCTTGTCCACAAGTTCAACGTGGAACTGTTTGTGCAATTTTCTTCCTTCTGCCAGACAGCGGTGTGACTTGTCTGTCGCACAGTGACGGTAGTGAAGTTGACAGCTTAGTCAAGCAGATGACTACGACCGTGAAGAACATCTGTGAGAGGAGAGGATTGGCTGACACTGAACTGTATGCTTATCAACTGCTGTCTTTTTCGCACACAGTGTCCGTGACCTGACAAACAGTCAACAAACACTAAACACGCATTCACTTGCAACATTCTTCACTTCCAGAGAATCTTGTTGGAATGATGTGTAATAATCATAAAAGTGCCCTTTCCAGCACAAATCCACAACCATACCAACAGCAGCAAATATAAGTGATCAGTAGAAGGTAGATGGCTTTGGATGATTTCACTCTCATGTTTAATGCTAGAAAGTAAAGTTAACTCTTGTAAAGATATAAGGCGTGATGCGCAGAAATGTCTTTGCAATATAACATCTTCTTCACTTTGGCATCTCAAGTATTTGCTGAACTATTCTTACTTTCAAGCAGAAGCACTCAGTGCAAGCTTCTATTCAGCATACTGTATGCCTGGAAAATTCAATGAATGATTATTAAGTGTAACTATTTTAACATTTTATCCCAAATCGATAAAGGTTTATGCTGTATTTGCCATGCATATGAGCTGTCCTAGAAACTATAAACTTGTTAAATTAAAATGTTGTTTTATCAGGGTTTGTGAAATCGTTAAATAAAATAGTCATATTCTTGACCAGGTATACAGTAGTTATCAATGAAGTGCTTGTCTGTTCTGCTAAGCAGATACAGCTGTTTCTTTCGTTGTTGTATTTCCTTCTGTCAATATTGTAGTTATTACTATTGCTGTATCCTCCATCACGCCAACTTACCTTTTAATAGGTATTTTTCTTGCCTTTCGTTTTCAGACACTACGTTCTTCATCTTGTTGGTGGCTTCAATGATGACCAAAAAATATCCAATGACCTGTCACAACAGTTGCTTTGTAAGCACAACCAGAAAAATATCCTTATTGTCCTGTAAAACACTAGCAATTATTCCGACCACTGTTTTAGCTCAGTTTTGCAAAGAGAAATTTTTGCTGATCAAGTTTTCCAAGAAGATAGAGTTCAATGTTATGAATTTGTGGTAATTGCAGCACCTTGTGGACTTTAGGAAACTATACTTCTTTTCAGTGCATGTAAAAATAGCCATTTCACAATGAACTCTGGTAGGCAAGTGCATTTTGCATTATGTAGTAAAAAAAAAAACAGTTTATAAGTGTGAAACGAGTACTTCTGCACTGGTACACTGTGTACATTTTGGATAGGAGCAAACGTTTAGTGGGACTGAGTATTTACCAGTATGCCTTGCAATTCCAATTTTAATAGAACTCTTTTTTGCCTGCCCGTGAGTGAGTGACACAGCAAATTTAACATTGAAAGGAAGGAAATGAGCTCAGCAATGGCTGTTGTTTCAGATATTTTTGGTTTCTGCAAACTGCAGCGTTATTTCACTGCTGTCCCGAGCGGATCCACCTGGAAATGGCGTGCGTGTCAGGTAAGGCACTAGCAAGTTTTGCTCAGAAAATAACTTTGTGCTGAGGTCATGCTATCATTGGTACCAGGTCACTTCAAGAATAGCAGTATTTCTACTTTTGCTGTTGGCATGTTGTGCATTTTGGGAATGGCATGCTATGTGTGGTGTCAGTTACACTCATGTTATGCTGCCTAAATCAATGGCTTGTGGAGTGGCAGCGCAGAAATTTAGGCAGTGCGTATGTCAAGATAAGTAATAGTGGTTTGATCTTCACAGGAGTATGGACATGTTCAATGAGCTGGGTACTATTTTGTTCTGCTACCACTGTGTAGTGTCACATTTGTTCTGTTATTGGTGTTACCAGTAATAGTCTTTTGCTAATGTAGTTGGCATTGGCGTGTGGTTTCCTTTTGCTGTGGTATGGTATCACTGGTCTGACCCCCATGAATCCCACGTCTGCCCATTCTGGCAGGTCTCAACAATACTGTTGTTGGCGGAGTTAAGAAACCGCGCATTTACGGGATTGGTATGTTTCGCTAAGCTCAGTGTTGCTCTACCATCATTTCTCTTTTGTCTTTACTTCCTTGGAACACATTGATTCAAATATGATTTTATTTTCTTTGCAATTAAATGCTCTACTTCAGCTGTCAGAAGAAAAACCATGTCCTTCTTACTACGTTTATACTAGGGCACTGACAATCTTACCAGGCCAGCAGTGTACTGTAGCAAGAATAAGAGGTCTGTTACTTCAGTCTGAGTGTGTCAGGGAGACAACTTGGAGATGCAAGTCAATGAAGTGCTACCTGCAGGGGAGTGTTGTTACACGTTCAGTTCTATTAGAGAATAGAACTTGTCTCAGGCAAGAGAAATATTGTGACCAATGAGGCAAGTTCTGAGTTCTTGCTGGCTTTTACTGTTGCTTTTGTACTTTGGACAGTGACAGGCTCTGTGGCAATTTCACTCTTGGAGAGTTTGCACAGATGTTGCTCTGAATAACAAAATGATTGCTTGATAGTTTCCCGGAAGGAAAGTATTAAAGATGGGATAAACCCATGACAATGCTCCGAGAATTGTACATACAACAGCAGCACAGCTGTCTAGATAGATCCGTGTACCTTTGGTATCATTTGATGAATCAAGGAATCAACGGATCAAGAATCAGATTTCAATGGATTGACATGTCAACGCACCATGTTTGAATTCATGCAGGGTTCGACGAATGTTGAATGGTCAAACAGATGAATCTGCAACTCAATGCATCATGCATGAATTGATGCGTGGATCCAACCCATGATCGGTATCACAGCTGCATGGCCTAGCTTGCAAGGATCCTCCAGGGATCCGAGACATACTAGCTAGTAGTAGCATTGCTAGTATTATAATGTACAATTTTGGATTTCTGACAGCTGTAATTTGACAGTGATAGTGATCTGTTGGTTTCGATCCATCAGTTTATTGATCAATTGATTCACGGATTCATCGGTTTGAACAGGGCCTCCTAGGGATGCGATCCATTGATCCGTTGATTCGTAGATATTTGATCAATTAATCCATCAAATGATACTAGAGTACATATGTGTGAATAGTGAAATGTCCAACTTCAACTGCCGGCATATACTGACTTGAGTGGTGACCATGCTTGCAAAAGCAAAACTGAGCCACGTATGTTTCACCGGGTCAAACGGCTGAGCTTGCTCGAGCCACCCGAACCAGTGAGCTACCGAGTCTAGTACTAACCGCCCGTGCTTGCACACCCTATACCCACATGGTACATGCTCATAGCAAGAAGCTGTAGCTAGCTGGCCCAAAATAGAGGATGTTCGCATTTTGACCATCAGAACTCTTCTTTTTGACCTGGCCTGTGATTCTGTGATGACGACTGGTCTTTGCAGCAATAGTTATTAGAAGATCAGCTATTGGGTGATCCATTGATATTGGTTCATTGATCTGTAAATTCACAGATTCATCGGTTGAGGCATTGGATCCATTGGTTCATTGATCCATTGATTTGCAGATTCATCAGTTTGCAAGTTGAACAATTGATTCATTTAACATGATGCATTGATCAATTGATATATGATCCATTGATCTGTTGATTCCTAGATATTTGATTGATTCACCAAATGATACCAAAAGTACGCAGATCTAGACAAATCACATGCAATATGACAATGCTGCATGTGCTGCTGTCTGAAGCAGCTGATGTTGTTGTTCTTGTGAGGTCGTAAGGCAATGCCAAGACAGCATTCTCTGATGTGATACAATCATTTTGCGGTCTGCAGCTGTGGATATCAACACTGGGGATATCTTTCCAGCCAAGTTCAGCGACAAGGGCCCGGATGAGTTGTTGCGCCATGCCCGTTTATACTCAGCCAGTGGTGGGGTAAGTATACTATATTGCCTGATACTAAGAAAATGCTGGTGAATATTGACCCAATTGTGCCTGAATATTGACCGAGGCAAAGCCAAGGGCAATATGGCAATACAGGTCAACCCTCATTAGTACATAATGCTTGGGAAACAGGAAAATTACTTACTAATGAGGGTTATGTACTAATGCAATTAATTCCTAATGAGGGTCAACAGCCACAAATTGCCCACTTTATGTATTATTGAGGGTAGGGCATGGCTGCATGCAATACACCTCACTGCATAGGTACACATTGCAGACTACAGTACTAATGAAATTACTAATACAGAATTACTTCAACAGAAATACTGGGAACGAAATACATGTACTGCAGAAATGGGGGCCAAAAGTAATGAAAACCCATTTTATGTATTTTAAATCAAATTTTCAGCCATTTTATGTTACATAACAGCAACAAGTGGTGTGCACATGGAGCCATCACAGGCCATATGGTTTACATATAGCAGATGCCTAATGCCACGCATCATCCACATTGAAGCACTCATTGAAGCTCTACATTGCATGCAGGACTAGGACCGGCTTGCTACAAGTTGTAACAAAGCTAAGCTGCTTTAGTTGCATGGGACAAATGAGGTTGTAATTGTGTTTACAGCAACAGAGTTTCTTGAGCTCGTGCTCATCATGCAATCTACCGTGTAGATCTTGAAGATGTGACTAAAACAAACCTACGTGCCCTAAGCGCAGTGTTGGCATGCTGGAAATGTTGCAGCTTGTCAGAACCAAATCCACCTGCATGCATTCAACTGCATAAGTCATGTGGCCCTTTCCATCAAAAGTCCAAAGCTCAGCAACAGCTACAATCAAATCAGCAGTGGGCCTGGGACTCCTTATTGCTATCAATATCAGAGAAAAACAATTTCAAAAGTTCAGAGCTCATGGCAACAGCTGCAATCAAATCAGTGATGGGCCCGGGACTCCCTGGTGTCTAGGATTTGTTCCTCTTCCCTTTTTCACAAGGCTTTGGAAACCAAATTTGCCCGCATGCATTCAACTACATGAGTCAGGCGGCCCTTTCCATCAAAAGCTCAGAGCCATTGATATCAGAGAAAAACAATTTCAAAAGTTCAGAGCTCATGGCGGTGGGCCTGGGACTCCCTGGTGTCTAGATTTTGTTCCTCTTCCCTTTTTTTCACATGTCTTCGGAAAGGTTTTTCTCTGGCAATGTATTTAGAAAGGTAGACCTTTGTTCATGGCATACATTACAAACAGCTGCAGCTGCGCATGGCTCGATTAAAGTATACACACCTTCCTACCAAACATTTTGATTGGGAAAAAAGACGCAATTAGCACTACACTGGCTAGTAACGGTTGCAGCGTGATGGACACACACACGGACAGACAGGCGAACACGAATTAATTGTCTGTGGAGCCCTCCTCAGCCCCTATGGGCCTGACGACAGCAATAATAACCCATTTTATGTATGTAGAGTACTGGTTATCGAGGGAAAGTTACAGGTGCAGGCCAAATTGACTTGACACAATACAAGGTAGACAGTCTTGTTGTTCGCAGCTGCAGGCAACTTCTGTGCACGTACATGCACACACGCTCGCAAGCACTCCTACAAAGTGTAGGCCAACACTGTGCACTGCATTGTCGCTCATGTAGATGTTACATGGCCATGGCCTACAGATGACACCGATACATTTATGTTAGTTGGTGCCACGCCAACACCGAGCTCCTGCAGATGATTACCTGGAGGTGCAGTACAGAAACTAAATAGGTGTGAAGTTTCCTTGCATGCACTAAGCTAGGCACCCATTGTCATAGCCATAGGTGGGTACTACAGGTAGTAGACTAGCGATTTTATGCTGTAATGAGGGATGGCATCCACACGGAAGCAAGGTTTGTTACGTTATAATGAAAATTATGTTGTAATGAATCACGTATTAACAAGTTGGCTCTGCATACTTTTTATATTGATGCCGATTGGGAAAAGATCAAAGATAATATGTACTAAACAAGGTTTATGTACTAACAGGAGTCATTGTAATGAGGGTTGACCTGTATGCAGGCTGGTATGCAGGCC
>JAOWAW010119908.1:0-12555 GCA_028565695.1 Nicola tetela
AAGTAGGCAAAACTCATGAAAACCTACCAAAGGAAGATTGATAACAGTGTTGTGAAGTTATTTCTGAAGAAGCCATGGAAAGCTCATGAGTTAATTGATTGAGAGCCTGGTGAAACTGATGACTACCCATAATTCTCACTATAGTCTCGTAAAATGGCAAACTGCCATGTGAAAAGGAGAATCCCATGAAATTCTCCGAAGACTCTCATGAGTCTTCTACATTCTAGAAAATCTCAGGAGAATACTTGTAATGGTTCTTTGGTGCTGGGATAATCTATTGGGTTAAACACTGCAAGACAACATATGTGTGCTGCCATGTTTTTTTGTCCCAGTTATTATTTCCCCAGGCGCTGTCTGTCACTGTTCTGATTCTCATTTCTCCTCATTATGTTCCACAATCTCCTGCTAATCTTCTTTCTTTTCTTGTTCTTCTTCTTCTCCTCTACCATGAGTTGTTGTTTCACCAGAGAAAAACATTTTTCAAAGAAAAATTTAAATCTGCATCCATATCTGTGAATGAATGTACAGAATACGAAAAGAAATCCATGCATTATGGGTTGTTCCTTCTTGTTCCCTTTAAGTACCACATTGAATAAATCACCACAGATTTAAGCTGCCAGCCAGTGTTCCTCATCAAACGTGATAAAAGCACTGTAGCAGGTCATGTCAGGTGTATCAAGTGGGTATTCTGACTCTGAGTAGGAGAAACTGACTGTGTACGCAAATTTTTATTGTTGTGAAATATCTGCTCTTCAAGCTCAGTTTGTTTTCCTGCCAATTCTGGATGCATATGCCTTTTAATGTCAATTCACTAAAATTATAGCTCATACATTTTGGCTGGATGAGCTTACTGTCTAATATTAGTACAGGTCAAAGCATTTATTTCTGAAAAAGATGAAAACAAGTGATAAGCTTAAGAAATTTGGTTTACTGCATTGTTAGCAGCCATGAAATTTTTACTCAGTAAGTTATCCTAGTATTTGGATAATGCATCCTTACATTAGCTGTAGTTTCATTTTTTCCCCTTTGATGAGCAGCACACAACTCCTAGTTTACCTGGCTATGTACTTGTCTGAAGTCTATTGGCTGAATGATAAGCCAGGCTTCCTACTTTAGTGTTTTAGCCCATTACTGACATTTCTAAGTTGTTTGCACTGATCAATGGAATTTGGCGTAAACTTAGCACGTACCTCTGCAAATGGCCTGTGGTTGGGACGAAGGGGTCGAATAAAGTGGCCTGCGAGAAATGAAGTTGAATATACAGCAAAAATTATATTCTCTTCTAGGTTTATTATCTAATATATCATAATATCCTTTCACAGGTTATTGGGTAAATAGCCTGCCTGTATTTATAAACCATGATAATACTGGTCTAGTGAACATTACTTACTTCTTTACAAACATGTCAAACTGAACAGAAGGTGCAAAATCATGCAGAGGTTTCCTCCTGGTTGCTTTTTCAATCATGGAAGCATTCACAGACACATTGCTGATGAATACTACAATTCAAAAATAAAACCATAATAACAGCAAAACAACCCCCTGAAACAGCAGAAAATGGAAACAAAATGGGAAATGTCTGTGCTATGGATGTGCTCAGTGTCTTACTATGGTATGAGCATAATGCAAAGAGGTTAGTGGATGTGTATGAAACTGGCCCTAGTGTCTGTATTGGTGCTACAATTCACGACCCCATTGGAATGCAGAAGCAGCAACAAATTGTCCATAATGGCTTCACTGAGGTAATACTTAAGATATGGAAAACTAAGAGGTTAAATCAGCAGTGTACCCAATTGGACAGTTTTGTCAATTTAGTTTACCTTAATAAATTATTGTCTGAAGAGACAAAAGGAACTGCCAGTGGCCATCTACCTGGTACTTTCCTACTGCAGCTGTAATGGTATGGGCAGTACTGTGAAGAGTGTGAACAGTGTCGACATTGTAAGAGGATTTTTATTTAACATTTGTCAGGTCGGATAGTATAACCATTGCTTGGACACGTGCCCGCTGTAGTTGGGGCTGCATCCCTTAATGCAGGGCAGTGTTGGCTGAGAGCTGGTAACCGTTGATGATGCACTCCAATGTCAGTAATAACCGTGTACTCTTCTCTCTGCCATTCCATTCATTGGACTCCAATGATCGTTGCGCAAGAATCGAACAATATCAAGAGGAAAGTGCGAGAAGCTCTCGCAATACATGAACTCAATAAGAAAAATAGCGCCATGAACGCCGACAGCGGCATGATTCTTAGTAAGCCGTGGTTAGACTTCGTCAAATAATTTTAAACGTTCCCACATGTAGGTGCGAAGTAACCGTAATCACTCTTCTTCTGAACACTTGCTATAAATCTGATCGCACTGTCACCTCTTTCATTCTGACGAAGGCCCCAGTATGAGGGCCGAAATGTTAAGCTAAAAGAATTTCTGCTTGTGTGAGTGACATCGAGAAGTAATCGTTTGTCACAGCGTGATGTCTTCGGAAAAAATCATTTACTTAGTTCGTATGGAGTGGTAGGGAGGGAGATGTCGACGGATTATGCAAGTGCTTAGAAAAGTTAGCACGCTTTAAGAATTATGTTGTATTCTCTGCAAGATGCAAACGACAAGATGTTATTTGGCCGAGTTTGAAAGTTCGCTCGCCTATCGCTACTTTTCGTGGTATGGAAATAGCTAAAACACCAAGTACACGATTTCTTGATGAACGGCTTCGTTTAGCAAATCATCGTGTTAGACGGTTGCAAGACGAGATCAAGAGGAGGGAGATAGGATTGAAGAGAACTCTTTCAGATGATGATTTCCAGCAACTAAGGACATGTCAGAGAAGAATGCGGAGAGAGTATTTGAGCAGACAATGGATCGCCAAAGGCAAAAGTTCCAGAAGTCGACGCTCGGAAAACCCTTGACGACAAATCAACAACTTCTTCACAGAGGCAAAATCGGTTTGTGATCAACCTGTCTGACCACCAACTCACCTCGCCAGAGAAGAACATTCTCGACAAAAAGGTTGAACTTTTCGCAAGCACCGAAGAGCATTCCAAGAAAAGAGATCGTCGCTAGCATCGAGAGCGCTCTGAAAAACTGCAAGAAAGAGCCTGAAGAAAAACTGGGACGGGTAAGAACCGACGGTCAATGGCTAGCCTAATTAGAAGCGCCAAATCGTCGAGAAGCAACACCACTGAAGATGAAAGAGCTGCGTTGACAAAAATCAGAAAGAATCAAGACATCCTTGTCCTAGCCGCAGACAAAGATAACGCAACCGTCATCCTTAACACCGAGGACTATGTCGCAAAAGCGAAAACGATTCTTGATAATGCGCCGTTTAAGAAACTCGCTCGTGATCCAACGGCACGGAATGAAAAGAATGTAAACGACACGCTCACAGATCTGCTTAGGAAAAAGAACATCGATGACCGACTGTACCACTGTCTTCGGGTATCAGAGAAAGGCACCAAACCAGCTCTCTTCTACAGAACTGTGAAAATTCATAAACCAGGTTACCCCCTTCGGCCAGTTGTATCGACAATCAGATCGGCAACGTATTCAGTTTCGAAGTATGTTAGCGACTCGCTCAAGCCGTATTCTAGGCAATTACCGTCATTCATTGAAAATACGCAAGACTTCGCTCAACAACTCCAGCACCCCAGGATTGAACCGGATGAGGTTATGGTTAGCTTCGACGTTAAGTCTTTATTTACCAGTGTTCAAAGAATGGCAGCTATGAAATGCATCCTTGAGACAATAAGTTCGGATGATGATTTCACCAACCGGGACGAACATTAGTTGGGAAACCCTGATTGCACTCTTACAATGACGGAGCAGCTTCCCGACGCAAGGGAACTATCTCCTGCACACAAGGATTACCTAGTTGAAGAATTTGCTTCAGCACTACACTGCAGCCCTGAAAGGAGAGGATTTCTAATGATCTCATAATTTATTCAATATCCAGGATTTAGTACCAGCCTATGCATTACTTCTGGTGGTGATTTAGTCCACTTTTCTCGAGGTCCACTTGATTTTTTAGTACATATTGAGAATGAGCATACCTTATTGGTTGATATTTTTTGTAACAACCTGAATTGAAAAATTCACCCTAAGCACCGTATCTGCATGGTATCTGCTTGTACTGGCCCATGCCTTGATCTGTATCATCATCACACCAACTATCAACGCTTGCAAATGATCAATACCGTTGAACAGACCGCTACTACTACATGTACATCTGTAACAACAGCGCCCAACCTTAAGTGTGGTGTGCTTATGGATGCAACAGAAAATATATTCCTAAAACACTGTACTGCAGCCATAAGAAAGGACAATTCCGTATTGATATGAGCAATGAAATGTAGAATGGAATTTTTTTACATTTTCAGTAGTTGTGGTAATTTAAAATTGATCATTTTGAGCATCTTTTGGCAAATGTGGTATATACTAGTATGTAGCACATGCAGCAGTGCTACATCTAGTCTCACTGTTTAGCAATTTTAAACAATTTGGCACGTGCAAGTAGGCTTCATTAAAAAGGACGAGCTTTAAAAAATTGGGTGATGCCTATTCAGTTGTTATTAATACTTGATAAAACAGACCCATTACTAAAAAGTTATCACCACCAAATACTCCATTTCATAGTACTTAGTAGAAGAAGTAGCCAGCATATGGTCGACCACGCAGTGGACTAAGTGTACAAATGTTGACATCCGGCAATGCATTGAAAGTTGCACTGCAACCTCAGTTTCAGTAGTTTTCATTGAAGGAAACTGCAGCAGTTGTAAATAATAGTAAGGGTAGAGGTATGGTTGAAAAAAAAGGGACCAACCACAATGATTTTGGAGTAATTATTCCCAATGACCTATGGTGGATTAAACATGTGGAAAATTTGCTGAGACAATCGAGAATTCAATGGAGGAATATTCTGAGAATCATTAGTGTATCAATGTCGTCTTCCATCTGTAGCTACCAAGTGTTCTATGAGTCCTTTGCTCGCTCACAGTTCAATGGAATATTGCAACACTGTGTGGTGTGGAGCACAGAAATCAACGTACACTTTGACATCTTGAATTGGTACAGCTCCAAGTGGCTTGAGCCATTAATGTTACTAGTGTGCATGAAACAGTGGCAGCACTATCTATGGCTGGAGCACCCTCTTGGAATTTTGATTATAATATGAGCATTGCCTGGCAATGATATACATGTAGGCCTACATGTGGCGACTTGTGATTTCGAACAATCAGGGTTCACCACAGTTGAAAGATCTACTTCCATTTCCAGGTTCACTATACTTTGATCACACAGAGTGCATGTTCTGGACATTACCTCTACTGGGTAGCTCCCTGGTTGTCGCAACATCAGACACTTGTCATTATTTCTGTGCATAGTTGTACCTCTGTGGAATGCTCTGCCTAATAGTGTCATGTCTTCTATCATCCTTCCCCTGTTATATATCTAGAGTCATCTGAAGAACCATTTTTTCTTATGGCAATTACTGTTGTGATTGTGTGATCCACGTGCACATTGTGTAAGCTTTCACCTTCTCACCTGATACACCTTCCCTTTGCCTTCTCACCTAATGCAGCTCTTCACGTACACGCATGCAACACTTTCGTCCCCGTCTCAGCCCCCTACTTATTGTGCTGTCATTGTGTCTTACTTGTTGTTCTTACGAATATACTCGGACCAGCCAAAACAATTACATAAGGTTTGATAACAATTTTTTTAGCTTTGTCTATTTGCTTAACTGCTGAGATAGCAACTGGTACTCTGATTTTCATAGATAATGAACATGTAGACTACACATATTTGCATCTACATATAGCGTGGTATATGCAAACAACCGATCTCAGCTCACATTCACCAGTGCGAGCTCGCACCCTTGTTACCAGCTCTTCATAAGAATATAGGTGATAATCTTGTAAATGATGAAAGGTATTGGTACAGTAAGCTGAACATATTGATGGCATTAACTTTCTGAACTCTCCCGTCTTGCCTCTCTTTGCTCTTGTTTCATCTTCCGCTCTCGTTCTGACCTGTCATGGCTTACACTGCCACTTCTTACTATTCCTTCTTCTGTTACATCCAGTTAATTTCTTTTGCAGCAAGACACATTAGGGGTTGTCACCTTCTTCTTTTAATTAATTAATTCATTTATTTATTCTTATGTAGGCTCTCCTATTGCTCGTATTTTTCTCTTCTCTCCTTTTCCTGATGTACATGAAGGGAATGACGATTAACAAGCGGGCGAAGATGCCACACTTAGGCATAATATAATTATTCTGGTTTTGATATTTTTGTGTACTGTCATGCCACCGCATCCATTACATTGTATAACAGCTACCTGCTTTTCCACTGTCTCTAGCTAGTTATATCCGAGGTGGGTGTTGGGGCAAACTCTTTTTTTTAAATAGAGAGTATTTTTATCATCTAATTTCAGGAGAATTACAACACTTGAAACTGTAATAAACACACCCACGGGTAGGGACTACAACTACTAATAAGGAGTATATTTTTCATGAAAGAAGACAATCATTGACTGGTGAACATGCCAATCCACTGTCAAATAGACCAATTGCACAATTATTATCTGGGTACGAGTAATGGATCAAGGCCGTCACGGTCGTATTTCATTCGGTCTTTGATGACGGAGAATCTTTTGAGATGGAGGAAGCCGGCGAAGAACCAGAAGAACCTGGCCTGTTGAGCTCAGAGCCTGCCTTGTCATGGACTGTAGGTCAGCTTCGGGCGTATTTAAAGGAGCAAGGAGGTCGCTTGTCTGGCCAGAAATCCGAGTTGGTCAAAAGAGCTCTATTCTACAATAGGAATGCAGATGCGGCGAAGACAAAGGCTTCAGCAAATCAGACCTTGCAAAAATTGCCTCATCTTGATAAGTCCACTCCATCCATAGCTTTCCCTGCGACTGGATGGTTGTCTCATGCTGCTTCCTTACCCAGAGTGACAGCTGCAACTGTCTTAGGCCACCTTATGCGAACAGGCAAGGGTCTTTCTCGCTCTGACTAAGAAGCTATTACCATTATTCAAAAGCTTCTCAGAAGAGGCTACAAGTTTTTTTTGGAGGATATGTTCATGATGTGTTGGTTTGCCATCGTGATTAGCTAGGTTATGTAAAGTCAAAATGTTGGGCTTCCCAAAAGAAGACTGTGAAGTATCAACAAAATGTGTTGTTTGACGAGGAAAATGCAGCTGGCCCGTCAGAGTCGATTATGCATTGTGCATAGGCTGCCCTTCTGGTGGGAATGGAGGTCTTTGTCACCACGTTCTTGCTCTTCTTATAGTTATAGAGCATTATGGTCCACGTGCAGAGAGTACTTCACTGCCTGGAGAAGAATCTGTCACTTCTCAGCGTCAGTCTTGGGGTCCTTGGGAGAGGAATGTTGATTCCCACTCAACTCACCAGAACGTTATTGAGAAAGCCGAGTTGAATGACAAGAGAAAGATAAAAGGTATTGGTACTGCCCTGTGGGAAGGTCACAGATTGCCC
Source organism: Nicola tetela (assembly GCA_028565695.1). Taxonomy (NCBI): domain Eukaryota; kingdom Metazoa; phylum Porifera; class Calcarea; order Clathrinida; family Clathrinidae; genus Nicola; species Nicola tetela. The sequence goes on from JAOWAW010119908.1 coordinate 7,489, forward strand.
TTGCGAACATTGGAGGACTCAGACATTGAGACTGTGATGAAATATGCAAAAGAGATCCCGTTTTCTCATTGCATCGTGTGCGATCAGCCTTGCAGATATGTCCTACGAACCTGCACCAAAGAGGAGTGTCTTGTCATATCAGCTGCGGAATGCACCAGTAAATGCCAAAACTCTGACAGTGACCACAAATAAACCAGTATGTACACCAGCATCTGCAGTGAGTGATGGATCAGAGCTTGAACTCGCAGGCTACTTCCCACCTTTGCCCCTTGGTTGTTCGGCACATCTCCAAGGCCTTGCAAATGGAGAGTTAAAATGGCCGATCGCTTTGGATGCCACACAGGAGATAGAAAGATGAACCTGGCAACAGTCTCAGTGCAAGGAGTGGTTAACACTGCATCTGCATACGGTGACATCATCTAACTTCAAAAAAGTATTACACAACAAGCGTCATTCAGAGTCTATGCTATCCAAGTTATTCAAGCAAGAAAACCTCGACCATGTACCTGCAATCCAGCATGGGCGAAAATTTGTGTCAATGGCTGTGAAAAGCTACCAAAAACTCATGAAATCCTGAGGATTGCATGTTAATGTTCGCTGCTGTGGGATAGCTCTCCACACTAAGCTCCGTTTCCTTGGGGCAAGTCCTGATGGCTTGGTAAATGACAGCAATGCTGAACCGCCATATGGTCTCCTAGAGATAAAATGCCCACACACAGCATACTGTTTGTCCAAGACTGTATCAGAGGCATATGACCTGCCAAATTTTTGTTGCACCATTGATGGCAACGATGTTCACTTATGTCACGACCATGATTATTACTATCAGGTCCAAGGGCAAATGGCAATTTGTCAAGCACGTTGGTGCGATTTTTTTTGTGTGGATTGGTGATAATAGCAGACACCTTGAAAGAGTGCCATTTGATGAGGAGTTTTGGAAGGATGTTCTTTTGCAAGGTCTCTTGCATTTTTATGCCAGTGAAGCAGTGCCCTATTTGAAGAGCAAAGGCAGACCAACACCACCATCACTTGAGGACCACAGCTCCTCTCCTGTTAAGGAATCAGAGCAACCTGAGTATGGCAGAACCTGGCAGAAGTATGAAAAAGTACTTGCACCTACTTTGTGCCAGTCACGCATTGAAGGACGCAATGGTAGTAGTGCCTGTGGTGTTATATGTTCTGTCTTTATTGAGAAGGTTCTCTCACAAAGTGCTCTGACTGGGGATGAGGAGTCCAGCTGCATGATGTGTGAGGCTATGATCATGGGTAACCAGTTGTATGATGATGGGAACTTTTCTGGGCTGCTGTCGATGGATGAAGTGTTGGATGGCATCACAGAACTGAATGTGCCCATGTCAGCTGAGTCTTTTGTCTCTCCATCATCCTTGGGAACATTAGTTCATCTGTTGCAAACTTCAGCACACCATGCAGGCACATTCAGTGGTGGAGTGCTAGTCCTCACGCCATATTCCTTTACTCTCCTTGCTGATGAGAGTAATTGTGAAATGATCAGAAGAATAAAAAAGTATTCAGCTAGCTTAGTGATCAATGCTAAAGGTGCAAATAAAAAAAATAAAAAAAATGTTTACTGGAGAATATCATGAGACAACTTGCAGCAAATCTGACCATGGGCTTCAGGATTGAATTTGGAACGCACAGCTTAGCTTTTAGGCAGTTGCTGTGGACTTCTACTGTTTATTGCGCTAAGCAGAAGAATTGGTGCGTCAGTTGCACATTCCAACTGATAAGAAATGGTAGATAAAGTGGAAAATGGCAAAAAAAACAGAATGGGACTTTATTTCATAGCAAAGCAAGCTGCGTTTAGCATGTTTCTTTGTCAAGTCACCTTGACTGATGTCTGAAGTGATATAGGAATCGCCCAGCTTCCACTAATGCCCGAATAGTTACCGTCATAGGATCTGCAATAATTTGATGAATGATTGCATGTTTGGCATGTAACTGCTGCTTGAAGGCAGTGTTTCCACTCGGTGGGTTGCAGTGTTTGGCCAGTGTTGCAACAGTAGTTGAATCGGTGCCCACAGCCGCATTTTGGTGCCAGAGCCCCACTGCTGGCTGCATAGATTTCTGTTACCACTGTGAACTGTTCTTTTTCCCTTTGATCACCAACTGGAGCTGAATGGGTTTCTGTGAAACAATCTCATCATCTGGCACGGAAAACGGGCTGTCAACTTCAATGGTTGTAAAATCTCCCTCATCCTTGCGCCACGATTGGGTGAGTTCTGGTGTGACCTGCTTTATCTCTAATGCTAACGGACTTCCTCAAATATGCTGGTTGTTCACCATAGCGACCAGTTGGTGCTGTCCCCCTCCATCTGCTGTGAATGAAACGGTGTAGTTCCCTGTCGCTCCTTCTTGTACTATCTGGACAGGACATTGCTCGCGGTTGGCGTTTGTCACCTCAACCCTCATGCCAATCTCACCAAGGACACCCGAAAAGGGTACTCTTCCAGTTGAGTACACTGAAAGCAGTGCCTTGATAACTGTCCCATCGACCAACGCCTGTGAGTTGACTGGTGGCTGTAACGTCGATGATGATGCACCGCCTTTTTTATTCGTGACACAACCGAATTGCTTGTTCATGAATTTTGCAGAGAAGCAAACCACAATCCACACACTTACAAGTCGCCTCACTTTCCTGTACACACTCCTCACACCAATGAGCCTGCCGTTCTCCTAAAGAGTCGGCTATCGCAGCGTTCACATAGTCACTGGGTAGCGAGAAGACGCTAAGTACAGAGGTGAGTCGCTGGCAGTTCGGACACGACAAAGTCAGCGCATCCCTTGCGATGTGCTGGATGCACAGTGAACACACTGAATGAAGACAGGATAAAAGCTTGGGATGGCGAACTGGTTGGCTACAGACGACGCAATTGGACATGACTGACACAAGAGAGTTTCCGGATCCAGAACTACGTAAAATTCATGAAGAGTGTACCGTGGAAAATCAGCTCATGGGGCAACTGCATTGATGTGAAGTAGTTGTCGATAAACTGTACTTAGTTGGACGATGGCAGCTGGCCGATCTCCTCCCTCTGCATACACCGACGCCATGGTACATGCTGCTTTGCTGCCGCATGGCAATACTACATCCTACATGGCTACGTTGCACCCCAGTAGATCTACCCAGTTCAACGGCGCCCGTATGGCGAGCCGTCAGTTGCAAAATTCAATGCGTTCAAAACTGCCAAACCTTCGATCCCTTCAAACCCCAAATAGAGATATACGTCATCGAACATGGTGGCAACATGCAACACCGCAAGCGTTTACTGCTACTGTAGTAGTTTAGGGCTGAACTGGAATGTCTTCGGCATACAGAGAGAAGCATTTTTTCACACTGGCCGTTGCATTTCAGGCTCTTCTTGAGGTAGACATGCGAAAGATATCGGACGTCTTTCCGTCACTGCTGTAGCGTTTTTGAGTTGACGCTCGACTTACTGTATTGAGCTAGTCTGGCCGTTAGCTATAATACCGTTCGGACTTTGGCAAGCAGACATTTGAACAATTTTCAAGATTTATCATCATGAAGGACGCAAGAGGAACTCTGCGCGGCGTTTGCCAAGAAGAAGGATGCCAGTGCCCGTCGTACACCAGGGTTAATCACACCCACCGGTGTCAGACCTGCAATCACGGTCCGCTGGCACACGCGGAAGTCGTTGGATGCGTGCAGCCTGGTTGCTCATGCGAGGCATTCGAAGGGGAATGTGAAATCGACGAATGTTTCGTTTGCCTCCACACGCGGCAAGACCACGGCTCACAATGTACTCCAGCTCTCGTTCCCAGTGAGCCGCACAGCTTGACGGCGAAGCCGAGCGGTGCCGGACAAAGAGACTCGGCGGGAGGTGAAGGGCCCCGGATCAGCAGTGTTCTGGGTGGCTCATTCGACTCGAGCTCTTCCAGTTCTGCAGCCTCTAAGAACAACGCCCTGGAGGAAGCCCTTAAAGTGGCAAGGGCAATGCGGCAGGCAGACAAGAAAAGGCTCACCCAGCTCGCAAAAATGATGCCTGGTGCAAGCTCTTCCAAGAGGCTGAGCTTGCCTGTCGAAGAACGAGAGGATCGAGCTATAGAACCGCAGGCAAGTTTTTCTCCTCGAGCCCTTTGTGCGGGAGAAGTGGCGAGAAGGTCCAAGAAGAAGGCCCACTCGGGAGGCCTAGGTCCAAGCGCCAGAAATCCCGCTCGGACGGCCGCGACGGTGCACTGCAAGGATGTCCTTCTCCTTCTCCCAGGAGAACAACGTGTTCCAAGGGGAAACGGGAAGAGATTCAAGAAGCTTTCAGAAGAAGAACAACGATTAAAAACGCTACAGCTGGCCACATCTGACAGTGCTGAAACTGTCCTTGAGAGATTGAGAGTCGTCTACGCTTGCCCAGGCCTCGAATTTCAGATTATTAATGTAAGGGCAGCTACCGTTGAGAGCCTTGTAGCATACCCGGGTCCTTCCGCATCTGCGAAGGACATTTTGCAAATAGCTGGACAAGGACGCGTCTATCTTCGCCAACTCAAAGGAAATATGCCACCAAGTGCAGAGGAAGAACAGCAGGAGCAGGGAGAGCAAGTAGTATTTTCAATGGTTGAGGCAGCAGAACCGGAAAAGGGGGATTCAGCAATGCAGTAAAGGGAGCCGCCAGTGGAGCTTTCAAACCCTACTCCTACTGAGGAAGGGTCAGTCAGTTAAGATCTCTCGTTCTGTTATGTGAAGTGGAGGTTATATTCTAATCTTTCTGCCACTATCATTACTCCTACCTGGACCTCTTCTTCTTCTTTTTCTATGTCCCGGGGCGTCTTCCAAGGCGACCCCCTGTCCCCACCCATCTTTATTCTTTGTTTTAACCCCCTTCTTGACTTTCTCAAGTCAAACTCTTCCTCTGGTTACGCATTCCAAAACACAAAAATCATCACCCTTCCCTATGCTGACGACTTTAACCTTATTACTCAAAACAAACGCATACACCAACGCATTATTAATCAACTTTGTAAGCTTTCCTCTACCATGAACATGAATCTCAAACCACCTAAATGCTCTTCTCTTTCTATTGTTTCTGGCACTGC
>JAOWAW010119919.1:0-12552 GCA_028565695.1 Nicola tetela
CATCTCCACTCACACTCGTGAGCCGACGGCCAACGCGCGCCAAGACGAATTCGAAAACACACTCTTTGTGCCTTACATGTCGAGCAAGATCCAGTGTGTATAGAGGAGAGGTTATGAGGTGATTGGCCAAGGTACGAGGCGTGGTGAGACTCGACTGTTGTGAGATTTTCACTAAGAGGTTTAAGGGGAAATCCGACACCGGGTTTGACCGGCCGGCTTCGTACGTGCATACAGCCGTCATCTGAACAAGCCTTTGGGAGTGCGGTGGTGGATTGTGGTGTTTCGATAAGGAGCAGGTCTTCCGAGGAGCGGCGTCTTCTTGACGGAAATGCGAAGGTCGAGACGAAGAGCGATTGTAAGACCATGAAGCATACCTGTACACAGACGATCAAAGACCACTGCAGTCAATATGGTGATCAATGATCATGGCTACGTCATGCTGATCATCAGGAACAGGCAACTGATCGATTGTAAAAGGATGTATGTGGTGTAAAAGACAATCAATGAAATGAACTGAACTATTACAGAATCAAGTCACTTTATTACTTACAAGGAACGTCCAAGAACTGAGCGAATCCATAGGTAGCTTTAGCACGTTTTTTCTGAAAGAAATCACTATATATAGTGGCTAGTTAAGGTCTGAAAGCACGCGGGAGTCTGCCAGCGACCAATGTCAAACGTGTAATATAATCTGAGTACTGCGAACTCGGGCAATTTCTCTTGTGCGATGAACTAGCTTAGTACTTTCTTCGAAATTTATACCTACTGCATCTAAGAGAAAAGTTCATTCGGGCAGAAGAGTGCAGAGTGATATTAATTTTGTCAGTTTAAAAGGTATCAGACAGAGTCCCTCTTCCTTTTTCCTCATGGCGGCATCTCTCTTACTTCCCCTACTACTCGCGTTGCACCGTATGCATCGACTTTAGTTCTTGTACAGTCGAACGCACTCTGATCATAAGTCTTTTCCCACGAATAGCCCGCCTCCGACTAGGAAGTGACGATTGACTTCCGGTAGCGCGTCTTGTTTTACATGTCCAGAAGACTTGTTTATAGTCTGGCGGTTATCGCTATAAAGCGTGTTCACAGCTAAGCCATGTGCATGCTGGAATAGCTACCGTACCCGGAGACGCGCTGATTAATCAAATAATTTGCTATGACCGGACGGTGTTGGCTGGCAGGACATTTCAATGCTGCCTCTGCGGTTCCTTGTGGGATTGTTTGGGACCTGCAGATTAGTCCGGTATAAAGATGTGGCAATGTAATTATTTTCCTTGATTTGGGGTGATATCAGATGGGGTAAGGTTAATTAAATTTTCTCTCGTACGCATAGTGATATAAACAAACCGCTTGACAGGGCGCGGTTTATTAATATTAAAAGCAGAGTAATTATCCGTGTTTGGAGCTGACACAGTCATCCCTGGGTGAATTTGCCTATTGTATGTGTGGGGGAGGGGGAGGGGGGCGCTGATTGCGTTGTTAACTTTTTTTTATAATCGTTGGCGCTAGCGGCTGACATCATGGCGAAAGGAACTCACAGCACTGCTACCACATTTAGAAAGCGTTGGTGAACTCCGTATTGATGAGATTATGTTGCGGAGCATAATCTGGTAAATTGAATCTGATAAATAGAATAAATCGCCAATCAGACTATGGTCTTATCTTCTTATTGTCATCCAAAATTACGGAATAGAAATACAGACGAGAAAAGCTTGCATTGGAGTCATGCCTACCTCAGGAGATCGATTATGTCGACGAGCAGACAACGGGTCAGGCTCCGTTGGCAGAACTGGGTGCTGACGGCTAGAGTATGGCAGATGTCACTGAACGGGTAGAGTAAGTGACGAGAGGAGTCTAGGTACTCGAAAAGCCGGCATTAGATTCCTGGATGATGAAAGCCTTTGCAGCAGATAGTCACGAAACAACATCGTCATATCACTGTCATCCTGCACGAGTTTGCGTAGGGCAACACCGTTTAAGGATGTGCGCGTGAAGGGTTAGAGGGCAATGAAGATCTAACAGCAGCGCCTCGCTAGCGCTGTAGATCTAGCTCTTTGGTCTGTATCGCCTATGATCGTATGACGTCGCGGCGCTGACTTGGCAGTCCATGCATGGGTTATGCTCCCGATCGACACCTTAGCGCATCCTAACATGATGCTCAGTGAAGATCCCCTGTTCCTCTTGTTATTAATTACTAGGGCTGATGGGACACCTAAATTACTGAGGAAACTTTACTAGTAAGACGTGAGCTCTTAGTAACAAGCACACTGGTTGGCCAGTTATAAGTACGCAATCCACCCCGAGTGCGAGGGCCGGACCGGCAAATTCAGCTCTAGCGCTGCAGGTTCGAGGGCTGGATGCAGACCGGCGCCAGGCCCGAGTACGACGGTCTTGGATTGTGGTTCCCACATGCCTGTAACTGTTAACAAAGCCTAGGAGCGGGCCGAACTCGATCCAGAGCAGGCTGGATCGATTTTCTACGGCCCGCCGAGCTGGATTGGAATATTCTGACCTGGAATCGCCGATCAAAATGTACTTGTGACGTCACAGGACTTGTCGGGACGTGATATTTGCAGAGCAGCCGAGGGGCGTTCTCGTACGCCGAATGTGAGGCACGCTGTAGACTTACCATCTCGTTATAATCTGCTAAGGACACCCTTGGGGTTGGTTGAGTGGTCCCTAAGAGTTTGTCATTTTGTTCAGTGTTTGAGCAAGTTGCATATCCTTTACACATACGCTGCATAGCCATTATACATGTACATGTAGATTAAATGTCAGATCACGAAAGCTCAATACTTGAAATAGTTGGATGCGCGCGCATGCTGTGTGACTCATCCTGTGGCTGCGGAAAGCCGCATACATAGGGCAGCGTGGTTTTTATTCGACGACTTGCTGAACTGTCTGAAGTGGAACAAGAAACAGCTTAGTTCCTGTTTGAGCCTCTGACTGGCGCGTCGACGACTGAGCTACGTTTTCATGCGTGCATCCAGATCACGGCAGTCGTAGTGTCTGTCACTGATAATTATGTGACGTTGTGAACGCATGCTCAACCTTCAGAGAGGTCTAGGGAGAACGAAACGTGTGAAAAACAGCAAGAAAATGGCGTACAGGGCTATGACCATGCGCTGCATGTTTACACGAATACCCACGAGATAGAACATACCCATCTTGCATGGAACCCGCATCACCATGGCCAGGGAAGGCAATTTTAAAAGAGGTCGAACTTGTTACCACCTTTGTTCTCTTTGATTGTTTTCCTGTGACCTTCTGGAAGCTGAGGGTCTTGCATAGAGCACCCGGCCCAAACATGACAGATAAATTATCTTAGATAACTTAAATTGACTTGTGTGTCTTCACACATCTTTAACTAATTCTGCACTGAACATTTTTATAGCTATATCGTCTACTGAAGATGTATTGCAGCGGCGTTGTGTGGAAAGCCTGCGCAATGTTATTTCCAAGTCACAACGTAAACTCCGAATGCAGTTTTAGGCTTTGACCGAGGTTCGCGTTTGCCGGAGATGCGGTTGACAGTTTAAAATTCCATTGTCGGTGCAACTGCTTCGCAGTGAACCCCGTGATGTCTCTACCTGGTCCAGGCCTCTGATCTTTAGTATGTGTATCAAACCAAGCCAATCAATCCGTCACCTTGAGTTCGCATATTTTCCGTCTATCTACCCTATGTCATGTATACTGCGGATAGAGCTAAACAATTCAGCACGATTTTTAATTTGATCTTCTGTGCAGCGAAATTCGTGATATCTCTAACTTGTACAGGGCCCTGCTCTGTGGTATGTGTATCAAGCAATAAATCTAGGGCCCCAGCTGCTGTTTGTTCAGTCCCAACGCCTAGTGATACAGCTAATACTGTCTTAGGATCTCACCGAGTTGCGTTTGCTTGAGAATATTGTTATGTGCTTGCAATGGAAATTTGCTGGCACTTTTACGAACAGGCTGCTTAGTAGTGAGGCCTTCCGCTCGCCGAGAACGCCGATCTAAATCTACATCTCTTGTGTGCACTTTAGGAGAGGACGAATAGGTACGAAATCTGGATTCGTAAATTCCAAATGAGGTCGGCATACATACGCATGCGTACAAATCTCGTAAATGAATTTGATGCGTCATCTCCACGTGTTCTGGATGCCACGCTAACTGGAACTGCAGCTACTCAAGCTTCTAACCATCCGCGACTTTTTTCCCTTCGTTCTTAATGCGTATTATCATGCTCTTTCTTGCCGACGATACATTGTTTACAAAAGAACAGGAAGTCGCTCCAGTTCCGCTGGCAAAATGGCCGTTAGCTGAGCTTAGAGAGGTTTTACCATTCTATTTGTGATTTTGTTGAGATTGTTCAGCTATTGAACTCTAGCTGTGGCCAGTTGGTTTGGATCGCCTGCCCTATGTCGATCAGGCTTAGGGCTCAATTTAGAATTGGAACTATGTTGGTGTCCCCTCATATTGCAAAACGACTATCGGTTTATCAGGTTAGAACTACGCCACAGTTTATCATTTATTTGATGGTCGGCGGAAAAGGAGTGTTTTCAAATTCATTTTTGCAGCTTGTTCGTGGATAGATCTGGCTATGTCTCATAATTCGCTAGCGCTGCAATTCTCATCTGCTGGTGTGAGTGATTGTAAGTCAGCGTATGGAATCACCGCAGAGCTAACAGCAAGAAATTGGCCAACTGCACAGGAGTACCAGTTCGGATCTACTTTAAGTTTCGCCGAGAGACACAAAACAGCAGGAGGTATTTACGTCAATAGCTTATCCCCCTGTCACATGTACCACTATGAGAATTATACAGAACATACTATCATCCTTAGAATTATCCAACCAAGCGTTTTCAGCAACCAATAAAGAACGTTCTCCTAGATTCCCGTTACAGAATTTTTGTAATACAATTCTCCAAGAGAAGCTGACCCTAACGAGCGCTGTGCTTGGAACATGTTGGGCTCCTTGAGTTAGAGCTCGATTAGTGTTCTCTGTTCCTACCTCCAGGATGTGTTCTATCTGAAGCTCTCGGTTCCCCCTTTCTCTATCTCCATCTCTCTCTGTTTTTATTCCCCAAATATCGCTAGAGCTAATGTCGCTCTGCTTATGTTCCCTCTTGTTCCGTTTCTAATTTCTACGTTCTTCTGTTTTCTCTAAATCTGCTTTTTTTTCTGAGCGCCGCGTTTCTTCCTCAGCTTTGTTGCAAAGGTTGTGACAGTCCACTCCGCACAAAGTTGCAGTTTTTCTTATATTGTCATTTTACGATAGTTCCTACTAGACACATTAACTACCGTTTACGATCTTGTTAGGAATTCGCAGGGTACACTTCAACCCTGTTCGGTACATGTACTAGTACTTCTCCGAGCTGATGTTTCACCAGGACTAAATCTCTGGAGAGCTCTAGATCCGGCCTATTTTGTTTGTGCTTCTCTCTATTTTAATCCCCCTCTCTGCCTCTGCCTCTGTCTCTGTCTCTGTCTGTCTGTCTGTCTGTCTCTCTCTCTCTCTCTCTCTCTCTCTCTCTCTCTCTCTCTCTCTCTCTCTCTCTCTACTGGTGAAATTTACATGCAAAGTCTGTGTACTTGACTAGATTATCTTCTCGGTGATGAGGCAACAACAAACTGTTTTTGGCTCCATCAGCTAAACACCTCAGCCTGCTGGTCAGCGGCGCAAGAATCCTTCGCTACATGGCTGGCTCATCCTCTTAGGTTCCTCCCAGAACAGGACACAGACCATCGCAGTACCAACGGGAGCGAAATCATTGAAGACATTCTAACTATTTTTCAAAACTCAAATGCGCATGCGTGTGAGAAGCGCCAGGAGAAATTTTTTTCAGATGGTATTTTCGACTCGCTCTCCCATCAGACACATGAACCAGCAGCCTCGCAGCCAAACACGATAAAGACTGTGGCGGTCCTCCCAAAGGCCGAGAACGACAAGCTCGATCGAGGGGCTGATCCCGGATCCAAAGGAAAGACTATGGAGACGGATGGTTGGCCGTGGTCTGTCGTCTGCCCTGAGAGCAAGGAAGGGGACTCATTGCCCACGGTTCAGCAACCAGCGATACATTTCGCCACGAACAACCCTTTCGCTACGTCAACAAGTACTGCAGAGCACTCGATTCCCAGCCAATTGCGGCCTTGTGGTGGTCCAGACGCAGCATCAACGACAATCGCCGGATCATGTCACCGTTTACTCCACGAAGCCCGCTCTCACCAGGGCGAAGAGATAGATAAAACCCAACCCTGCGTTCTGACAGCAGTGCAAAAGGACCTGCTAAGACGAAGAAGGGCTCGAGCGGAGAAGAAAGCCCGCCGTCTTCGCAAAGAAGCTCTTCTCGAAGAACTACGAAAAGAGAACGCAGCGCTGCGTCAGCAGCAGGAGATATTGCAAACAGAAATCGCGTGCGTGAAAAAACAGCTTCTGAGAAAAAGCGAGAGGGGAAGTGAGAATAAGAAGAGTGAAGAGGGTAATTCTAATAATTAAAAATTGTGTATGCCACAAAAAATAACCTGAGCGAGTGAGTGCTATTACTAGGATTACGGTATTTATACCACTATTCCTACCAAAGAGTAGGCTTTTCATCACGATCAGCCTGATGTATTTGCTCATACACGCTCGTCTTATATTTTTTTATATTTATACGCACACCCTTACAGAGAAAAGAATGAAGTTTGCCATTTACGTTAAATTGATGTCTTCGTCAGGTGCTCATTACATTTTTACAACCCGGATTGATGCTCAGCAGTATAAATGGAGGCCTGGATGCATTGTCGTACCTCGTGTTCTTCCCGTTACCATGGTTATGTGATTATGTGGTTAGATCACAGTTTTCCTCTTAGCCTACCTGTTTTCTCCGTTTACATGCACGTGAAGACCTTGGCGATGTTTCTTGTGTGGTGTAAGCTTTGCTGTTCTGCCGCCCCACTAGAACTCTCGGTGCAGAGCGAACATCGGCTAAGCAGCACCCCGTAAGTGCTCGGCTTGGCATGCCTAAAGATGTGCGCATGCGTTCACTGTACACGAAGTTTCCGATCAGTTAGTTACCAACATCCACTTTTATGCACGAAACAGCAAGTGCTCAGCTCTGACAGTCGATCGGTTTCTAATAACATCGCTCCTTCTTTCTTGACAACAATCAGTACAAGTCCAAACCACTGGATATGCTGCTTTTACAAGAACTTGTCAACGAACGCCATAGAAGCAGCCATCTAGCCTGCAGCCAGTCGTAAGCTTAAGCTCGCTAAACGATACAAACTGGCTGTGCAATGGGACCAGTAACAACAAACAGAAACATTGGCGAGAGATGGAAGTTATTCTTGGAGGGTCGACACTCATTGTGAGAGAACAGGGTGCATCGAAGTTGGAACAAAGCAGTCGCAGCTATGTACAGCTATACTATTTTAGATTCAGATGGTGCACTAACAGAGAGCTCCATGTACTTAGCGATCGCTTGCTGGTGAATGTTAGCGCCGCGAGAGTGTGACGCCGCGGCGCCAAACTGGCTTTTGTTGATGCACTCGGGCCAGCCAATTCAGTTGAGCCCTTTTGAGTGGGACGTGTAAGCCAATTGTAAACTTTCTCTCCTTGATTTAGTTTGTGATTGCAGTAGAGCGAAAGGAACATTTTTTCGCATTGCGGCGAGAGGGTTTCTTTGCTGTTACAATCTACACGGCTATTTTATCTACAGTAGCCGTTCCCAGGAGAACACTAGTCCAAGGACTTCCTCAACGCATTAGATAGTGATGGAACCTTTAATGATGATGAAATACTTTGCCAATTTCGGCGAGAAGATGGATTATCACGAATTCAGGACGTCAGCCTGAGCACTTACGTTTAAGATAAAGGTCGGTGATGGCCCAACAATACTTCCTGCCCGTTCGTCGTTCGGCCAAGAAAAAGTTCGTAACACAAGTATATCCAAACAACCTGCGAAGCCACTTGCAGAGCAATTATCTACTGATTTTTATATGATCTCAACGTTTCTTCACTTGAACACACATAACACACCATCTAACGCCAATTATGCACTAGCTCTCTCACATTTGTTGAATTACGTCTATACCTGTAACTCTCTTCGTTATCACCTTTTACTGTTATCCCCCACACCCTAACCTTTGCTGTAGTCTTACTGCTTGACTGTCTTTATCACCGTGTAGTGTTCTTATTGCCCCCTCTAATCCCGTGCTCTGCTATATAATCCTTCTTCTGTAGTGGCTATCCACAACGTCCATAGGCTCGAAACGTTGACAGCATACAAAATGAGCGGATGATTGCTCTGCCAGTGGCTTCGCTGGTAGGTTGGATGTTACTTGTGTCACTTACGTTTGAGACTGTGCGCGCTCCAGCACGCAGCGTTATCAGCCGGTATGTGGCAAGCAGAGTTATCAACCTGTGTGTGGCAAGCAGCAATGGAAATGAGTGTTCAGGCAATCGCTACGGTAGACATGTCACACAAAGCCAGTCCGCGCCAGGATTGCATCATCCTCTGTGCGCGTGCCTGGTGGCCGATGGGGCCAAGTAAAGTGTTTACGCTTTTAACCTTTGCACACGTAGAGCACGTTCTACGATGCACATGTATCCTAATAGGGCCGTAGATTATGACAGCGGGATATTTGAAATATTGGGATGGGCACCCGCGCCTGTTCTATGACTCATCAAATGGCCGGCGGTACGCCACGAGAATGGGGTGTTTGGCCCTGACGTGTTACCATATCTTTGCTCTATAACCTAGACCGAGCTTTCGAGAATGAGCTTGGATTTAACAGAAGTACTACAAGCCCGCACTACACCGGTACTTTCAAGTGCTCGTATGAGTGAGAGCGTTGAGGTCTCTTCTCATTTTCTTCCTCAGCTGTAGGAGGCATATTCTCTTTGCGGTGTGTTGTCCCCGTCGAACAGAGACGCATAGTACCGGTATTCAATAGGCAAGCGTAGCTTACGCCGAGCGCTTTGCTTCTACGCTCTCAAACTTCAGAGGATAGGCCTAGGGTACCAGCAATAGAGAGCAATTTTGAAAGAACCATAAAAAACCTGTCTGCCATTCGGCTATCCTTCATTGTTTCGTGAAATCGCGTCGATCATACATATCCAAAAAACATTTAATTACGTGAGAGGGAACATACGCTGGAATGAATGACTCTGATTAGCAATTTTTAGAGAAGGCAGTAATCCCACCAATGACAGGAATAGACTGCGCATGCGTAAAGTGTATATGATGCATCTCCCTTAGCTGATCCTTCTCTACAGCGCTGGTGCAGTCTTACACTTGGAGGATTCCGTGAAGTGCAAGTACACTTTAGCCCATTCCACTTTACGAACTGCTACGCAAAGTCCCCGCTCTAGTGCAGCCTAATCATTTCCGCGAACTACAAGACACAGTGGTGTTAATTTCAAGGTGGCGTATTCCCTCTCCCTCCTGGTCATCCGCTACTACTGAACGTGCAGTGCACGTTGAACACAGCGAACGCTACGTGTGGCTTTGCATCAACATGCGTCTCGTTCATGCATCCGCATCGGCATGAATTGATCTGATGCGTCACCTTCACGTGCTGGCACGTCAATCTACCTGGAACAGTAGGCAACTGTTCACGTGATAGCCTTCGAGTTTTTTCGTGTTTTTCGTCAAATTCAAACGGTCAGAATTTGAACGAACACACCCCTCTTTACTTTGAGAAAGAATACAAAACCCGCTGTTCTTGCTCCATTTCCATTGCTCAACCTGAGTATAGGAGTGAAAAACGTCCCGAAGTTTATCTAAAGTGGTTTCTAAAATTCGAGGCGCTGCCATCGCCAAACAACTCGTGACGATTAACTGCATTCGCAAAGAAGGCTTCCTCTGGAGACGAATGTGTGCATCCTAAACCTGCGATCAGCCCATGAGGTTGGTAGAGCTCTACTGGCAATAATTTAATTTGCTGTTGAGAAGTTGAGTATTTGAATTTCTTTCTTGTAACAGAGTAGTCCAAGCCGGCGATGGCTTACTGTTCTCAGCATTCGACACCTGAATGCAGTAACGTCTCTGTGAATGAAATTCCTCCCCAGCTCAGAGCAGCACTTGGGTCAATTGCAAAGATAGATCCCCGACATGGCCGTCCACAGAGCTGTAACGAGCAGAATACACGGATAACTACAAAAGGTACATTATTGCTAATTCTTATCAACATACACACACCGACACTTACTTCTGGACGTTGGATAGACGTGTGAATGCAATTTTGTCTCTAGAAGAATGAACTAAGACTAGGCAAACGTGTTGCGTTTGCCAGTCGTCAATAGTCTAAGGCCATTTGAGAGACAGATGTCGACTGACCGGAGCTTTGACTGTTCATCAATTTAGTCACTTGTTCACGTTCTTGTCCTGCAACTATACCAGAGAGAGAGAGAGAGAGAGAGGGAGGGAGGGAGGGAGGGAAAGAGAGTGTCTGTGTGTTTGTGTGTGTGTATACATGGATGTGTATTCGTTGACCCATCCCTGTCCTACATTTACTGCAGAGATTAATAATAATTTTTTTAAAATTTTTGTGTTGGTGCTTGTGAAGTGCGATGTACACAAGACCGATGTTTGATAATCATCTGGTGGCAATCGCAGAACATTGAAGAATTATGCAGCGCCTCACTCTATGCCCAATTTGTTCGATTTTGATCTATTTCATTTGCCTAGCTGTCTCTATGGTTTTCTCTCTCTTTCAGTCCCTTCCGGATCCGTTCTTGTTCTCCCTCTGCTTGTCCTTTCCTTCTCTCTCCTTCCCTCCCTCTCTCTCTCTCTCTCTCTCTCTCTCCTTTATTTCTGCATACCTCTCAACATTTCTTTCCCTCGCTATCTCTCTTCAGCTCTGTTTCTCCACCTGAACATTTCTACTTTTCATCTTCCTCTCAGTGTCTTTAAGCCTCTTCCCCCTCCATATCTAGTTTGTGTTTGGGCGATTTGTGCTTATAAGGTATTTCAGATTGATCACAGAAAAACAAGTCAAATTTATTTATTTCATCGATGTAAGAGCTTGAGACCCCAGCCTTGCGTTGGCACGCGCATTCCATGCTATATTGCTCCGGTGTGTATTTGCACATGCAGGCCTATAAATTTATAGTTATTATGCGTCTATGCATGTCTGGGATTATACTGCTGCAGATGACTGTCTGAGCGGCGACGCAACATCGAGTACTATTCACGACACTGCATTCTCCTGCTGCTTTCCCGTTAGCGCTGACGAAGTGTTTGGTACGTCCCTCACCGATCATCTTAGCTTTGGGACGGGAGAGGACATGGACCACGACCGCAACGAAGGTGACGATATCTTGGAAGACATTGTAACCATTTTACGACAGCCAAGTACTCCGAAGAAATGCCAGGCCACCTCATGGCTAGAATGTTCTTCAAGCTCGCTCCTTGGCAAAATTTATGAACCTGCGCGCCTGCATCAGAACGTCGTAATAACGGAGGCACTCTTTGGAAGTAATGCCTTGGAACACGCTGCTGTGCACAATGGAAGGCAAATCGACAAGCAACGTCGGTCATCGCCTACTATCTCTTCTGGCTTCGCGGAGGACAGCAAGATAGACGAACCAATTCCAGTTCATCAAGCATCAGTTCACTACGTAACAACTTCAGCCTTGTCGACGTCTACGCCAACGCCGTGTGCAGAGAGCTTTACTTCAAGCCAGCATTCCAGCAGGGCCTCAGCACCTCCAACAAGCATCTGCTCGTGTCAACCTCGAGCTCACGAGATCCACCCGAGTCAAAGGCATGAACTGAGTAAAACCGATAACGGAGTTCTCGCTACTATCCTCAAGGAGTCGCTGCGGCGAAGAAGGGCCCGAGCGGAGATGAAAGCACGCCGTCTTCGCCAAGAAGCACTTGTCAAAGAACTTCGAAAAGAGAATGCAGCGATGCGTCAGCGACAGGAGATGTTGCGACGAGAAATCTCATGGGTAAAGGAGCAGCTGAAAAAAAGCAAAAGAAATGGAAAAAATTCGCTTTCGTGATTTTCATTGATGATTGTCAGATGGAGATGTTATGTAATTACTTGATCCTTCACTGCTCAGGATCTGTGAGATATTCTGTGTGTTGTGAGAGCGGGCATTTGGTGATCGAGGTGCGCCAATATTGGTGTTTTTTTTTTTCAATTGCGTGGACTTCACTCTGCCTCTACATGCGCATGGGGAGATTGGCCGTCATAACGACGAGGGCGTTTGAACCTAGAACTCGTTAGGAGTGGTTCCTAGATGTAATGGGAAGCAGCTTATTTTCAGTCCATTATTCAGTGTCGGAGTGGCGACGCAGCTTTGCCGGTGGAATTTCAGTACGGTTTACACACATGCCAAATTAGGCAAATTCACACCGCATATATACAATGGGATCTTCTATTGTGGGGCAGAACGACATTTGATATTCGACGGCCATCCTTCACTACATGTATTACCAGTTATAAAACCATGCATGGTATTTCAAACAGAACCATGATCTTTTCCCAAGAGGAGTTTTTCTCTGGCTCTCTCCCTCTCCCTCCCTCCCTCCTTCCCTCCCTCCCTCCCTCTCTCTCTCTCTCTCTCTCCCCTCCCTCCCT
>JAOWAW010119930.1:0-12551 GCA_028565695.1 Nicola tetela
TCTTCTTCTTCTTCTTCTTCTTCTTCTTCTTCTTCTTCTTCTTCTTCTTCTTCTTCTTCTTCAGATTTGTTTTGTTTGCTTATATTTTCAAGATAACACACTCTAGCGAGCCGTTGTCGCTACGTCACGTATACTTGGAAAGTTAATACATGTACACTCTACAGCTGAATTTTACTTTATTTGAACTCCCTGCTTGCTATGATGTGGAAAAGACACAATCCAATGTACGAGGGGGCTCAGAAAGTTTTGAGCCTAACCAAGAAGGACTTAAATTTTGGCCCCTCCCTTTTTGCCATGGAAACCGGCCATATACATGTATAATAGGTTGCGCGTCTGAAAGTTGTCTAGGTTCAATATGGCTTTGTGACAGGGCAGGGAATTTTGGTGAGCTTGGTCACAATGGCAGGAAAACTCAGATCCATTCCCCATCTTCTTCATGACAATGCTCCTGCCCACACATCTTGCATTGCCAAGAGTGCTGTTAAGGATTGCGGGTTTGTGGAGCTTCCTCATCCCCTTTATTCACCTGATCTTGCCCCAAGCGACTATTTCCTGTTCCCAAAGTTGAAATCTGCACTGAAAGGCACGCGTTTCAGCGACAACAATGAGGTGAAGGAGGCTGTTGAGGGCTATTTTGCTGAGCAAGAATCGACCTTCTACCAAGAGGGCATCAGGATGTTGGGTGACCGCTACAGAAAGAGCATTGAACAAGACGGTGACTTTGTTGAGAAATGACACTGTTTTGTGAAAATATCTTTTCTCTCCAGGTGAGGCTCAAAACTTTCTGAACACCCCTTGTACTTCTGTTGTTGGTCATTACCAATTTTGAAATACCAAAGACGCACAAATGCTCTGCAGCTGACTCAGAACACACTCAGCAACTAAAGGTATGGAAAACAGAGAGAACTTCACCGAACTTTAAAAGGATACGGCTTTGCACATGGCTAATGTTAATACTAGTAAGCTACAGCATTCACAGAAAGGACGTGATTTTCAGTCTCATTCCAAGTTTGCACGAAATGGTTGTCATCCTCGTCACGTCCGCACTAATGACATAAGGACGCGTTTCATTATTGGCAGGTTTTGTTGTGAAAACAATAGCGCTGGTAATTCGACAGATATTAATTTAATCGGCTTTGAGCGACGAGCAAGCGTGAAAAGGACAAGGGTCTGAGGGCACTGAAACGGCATCATCTACTCTTGGCCATGATGTTGCGAGGGAAATTTAAAGCTCATGCAATGGTTCCAGTCACTTGAGCTGTTGAGCCTCCTTGCTGGTTTCTTGTCGTCCTTACATAATGGACTAGCTCTTTTCAATGTAGAAACATCTGCAAGAGACGATCCGACAATAATTATGTGGGACATGGTACTAATAAACGACAGCTGCACAGCATACCGGTATATTGTCGTGATTATGTTCGGCGCCATGTTAGATGCGGCGGGAATAGTGTTCTGTAAGGTACTGATTGACGTCAATAACTTACACCATTCAAGCTGAGGTCAAGAAATTGCCCTTCTGACTTAGTAACATGTTTGTCCGCTATTCTTGCCTTACACTTGTAAAGAAAAAGATAATTGCGCATAGAATTATAATTACCTGCGCACGCCAGTACTTCTTGAATCAGCCGAGCTCTCGTGTATGCGCTTACATTTATACTCCTAAAGTGAAGGGCCTTTAAGAAAAAGAAACCTGAAGAAAGTTAATACTTTCTATATTCCCTTCCAACCTTTTTACGGGAAGCTCAAGCCGCAGTAACGCTTTCTCAATCCGCATACACTTATGGCTTGGAACCAGTATGTGTTTTACTTGCTTTTATGATCGCTTGCCATGTACTCTTCTAATATTTTGGTCGCTTGCCAACTTCGGAACATGTGCCAAGGAAAAGTTCCAAAATTGTATAATTTCCTTTGTCCTCTTTCGTTCTTTGTTTTGACGCACTAGCGTTTCTTTTGCCAGGCTAGGGTATTTTTTAAAAGCCCGAAACCAGTAACAAATTAACAAAGACTTTGAATCCCTGAAAGTGTGTCTTTGTGTTGAGTTAGACATTTCCTAACTCGAACTCAGACTCTACCGTCCTGCAGTTGTGGTTAGCCGCCTGTAAAAGATTTTTGAACGTTTGGTGCGTAAACAGCTGTTCGTATTCTGTCTTGCAAGAATGGCTTTCTCCCAAATAAACGTTTGGTTTTTTTTGCTGTCGGTCACCTGAATGGCAAATTCTGACAACACTCGAAAACTGGCATCAGGCAAGAGATCAACACGACTACATCCATGCTGCATTTCTCGATGTAGTAATTACTTTTGATCCTGTTGACCACTCGGTCCTACTTCGATCGTTTGTTCTTTACTCTAGGCATCAGAGGACACCGTTTACAATGGTTCATCAGCTATCTGTCCGGCCGCTGGATATGTATAAGCCTGGGCAGTGATCTTTCTTCCCCCAACAAAGCTGGCACTCATGATCACTGGATTGAGTTCTGTTAACACCATCAGCAGGCCCTTAGGATATGTCAGCTCCTTACAAAATTGCGCAAAATATTCAACAGCAGCTCCCCACGAAACGTTGACTGCTGTCAAGATCTGCAAACACCAGAGACAGAGAACAACCATTTCTGTAATGCGGCTGCACTAGCTGTAAGTGTAAGTCTCTTGATGGAGATTGGGCATTTATTACAAATGTCAATGCCACAACATATTCAATTGCAAACGGATTGAAAACCCTTGCAATCAACGCGAAATCATCAGTGGCGTGTCCAAAGGTGCTCCACATAGTCCTGTCATGTTTAAACGCTGCCATCCATCACCCCCAAAGAGGTACTTACAGAAAACTGATGACAGCGCAAAACAGAACCATAACCCCCTATCCTTTTCCAAATTTGATGGCTGGCTGCGTCAGACAAAGAAAGTAAAAGAGAACAGAATAAAAGCATCTGAAATACAAAGTCAAGCAAAACTTCAGGAGCAGATAAAGACAGCATATTATTCCTCTTCGGGGCATACGAAAGAACTTGAGGAAAATATATTCAACTTATTAATAATTCCAGTGGACCTTTCAAAAAGGAGCTAGACGAAGAGAATACCATAGAGCAGCGATAATTGCGGAAATGTTTTTTCTCTCTCTCCCTCTCTCTCTGTGGCTGTTTCTCATTCTCTATTTCTTTTTCTCCCTTACTCTCTCAATCAATTTCCCTGTCTTTCCCTTTCTCCCCCTCTCCCTCTCTCCCTAAATCTCTCTTTCTCTTTCTCTCATTCTCTCTCTTTTTCTCTCTTCCTCTGTTTTCATCTCTCTTTCGAGTTCTTTCAATCTCTCTCTCTCTCTCTCTCTCTCTCTCTCTCTCTCTCTCTTCCTAAGAGTGGTGTCAGACTGTTCCACGAGAATTAAACCCTCCTAAGAGGCTTTTGCTTTCATTTACGGTAGATAGGTTCCTTTGACATCGCTAACCCCGACAGGTTGCGGCCGAGTTTTCTGACACACTTTAATCAAGGCAACTTTGCCTTGAACGCGAACTTTGACCTCGTTTTTGGCCGCAGTATGACACCACTCCCAAGGACCTAGCTGTCGTCCTCACCACCGTCTTTTTTTTCTCACTCTTTATAAGGGATCTACATTATTATTTTCATCTTGTTTTGTTTCAACTTGCCCTCCATTAGCCATTTATCATGTACTAAAGGAGTAAGCATATAACAGAGCACAAAGCGCATGGGTTTGAGGCTTATGCTTCGTCCATATTTCTTACCGTGGCAATCATGGCGCCAACGCGGCGCTTTTTGCCTTTGTTTTACTCAGCATAATATTTAAGATTCTCTGCCCATGAGTAAAGAAGGAAAATATGGCTCTCCGTGCACCGCCTGGCTGGACCTTTCAGTTAAACAAAATAGCTATCGTGCTATTTCCTTGAAGCAGGTGGCAACAACTTGGACAGGTCGCACACAATTTGCAGCCTTGCATGAATGCTGGCGTAGTGCTTAGCGCAAGAGTTACGTGTGCGACTCTAATCAGACTTATTTATGCAGCTGTTACGATTCTCACACGACCTATTCGGGAGAAGTTCTAAATGTTTGTTCTAGGACATAAAATCCTGGACTGAGAAGCAGCAGAGCCTTCTTGGACTCCGATGCCATTCAAACGCTGAATAGCCAGATGTGCTGGCGTCGTCTGCGTGCTTTCAAGGCTCTCTATGAGGTACCGGCAGGCAAGCACGGTCACGCGCGCGGTACGCTCTCTTCTTCTTCTAGGCGAATCTAATATTCTTATTGACAGATAGTTCTTTATTTCGCTTAGACAAGTGCTTCCGATTTCTTAGTTTCTTGTGTCTCGATGGCAGGTCGCTCGAATGGCCGACAAAATACCAAAGGGGAACACGTCTGTGCAGATAAGCGCAGAGGTGTCAACCCTACCGCTATGCGAGAAGCTGGCAAAGGTTCTTTCCGTTGAGCGCGGATCTGTGGAGAAGTTCAGGAAAAAGCGACACGGTGAGGTGTCAAGGATCGTACTGGATGTGCTGGACGACTGGATGGAACGATATGGGCAGCACTCCACGGGACGAGCGCTCTATGTCGCGCTGAAGAGGCAATCGTCTTGGCACGTCAATTTAGGCACGATCTGCTTGATCGTGCGCCCGGTAGGCTCTCGAGTAAAGCTACTAATACCTGTAAACCTTACTGATATTTTTTGCATTGCAGTAATTATTGGTTACAACGTCATGTATACATGCATCATGTGCAGTAGGGGACATCCTGTTAGGTGTAAATGCTGTTTATTTCAGGGCATTACTGTTGGTTGACAAAACATTTCTAATTCATTAGAGTGCATGTGTATGCACACGGCATGCATACGCGTTGGTGTGTGCAAGTGCGTGGGTGCGTTTACGTGTGTGCATCGTCGTGTGGTATGTGTGCGCTTAAAAACCTCCACCAGCTCATAACCACGTCAACTATTCTCCGTAGGATTGTCCTTCTTTCAGGGGTTTGTACCTACACTTCTAACATAATCTGTGCTATTCCGGTGCAAACAGCAAGAGGAATTCGCCTTACCCAAAGCATGCCACTTCCTCCGCGACATGCAGCAGGGCATTTAAAAGCTTGTGTTGTGTCACTGGATGTGTGAGAAATAGATTTCTTCCTGGTTAATGCTCTGAGTTCCATGTTGCGTTCTTGCATATGAGTTTGTGTTCTATGTCTGACTGTGCTCTACCCACTCCTTTATTTATACAGTCATCCTGCAAACTCAATAATTATGACTCTCACAGTGATCTTTGCCAAGACCTTTTTCATAAGGGGAGGGTTAGGGTCTTTTTTTATCTAAGCTACAGGCAGTTTAGGGTAAGAGTGTGAAATCCACCTTATTATCAAAGGTACGTTTGTTGATGTTCTTGTGTAGAGAGAGACAGCGATGAATCTCATGTCACGAGTTCTTCTGAAGATGAAAACTTTTCTGCGGAAGATCCCAGTGAAGAGACAGGGAAGGACAACGAAGAACCAATCAAGCAAGATGGCAGACACAAATAGGAGATGGCACTTTCAGTCGAACAGCGCATCACGCAAAACTCAGTGACAGAAGAGAACTCTCTGACAGCGTCGGTCAATGTAGGTGCATGCCATTTGCTGCCATGACAATAAACAGTTTTAGGAAGTGGAACACACCATTTTATTTGGCTCAGGTGTAGAACAGTGCCTACCATTTCAGAGTTTCATATCGGTGTAGAACTCTACCGACATTTCAGAGATTTATTGGGGTGGAATGCTGCCTACGCTTGCGATTTTGCGTACTAACTGTCTTATCATTATTTTACTGTAGTCTGTCTACTGGACCGTCGATCGAATGCATTACAAATACATGATGTAGGCAATTTAGTAATCAGATCGATGGTGGGTGGAACCCATCAAACGTAGTTTGGTAAACCGATTCAAGGATGTGGTGCACGCAGTCTGTAGCAGTACAGAATGCACAGTAGGCAAATGAGTATTCGATGGATTATCAAACGTGGATGAGCGCCGGGCCTGGCCGATTATTGGCAACTTTGGTTTTTCTCGCGTCGAACGTTCAGATGTAGTAGTCGCATACTCCGATGGCCGGTCGGCTCCTAAGTTAAACGCTTCTCTTCTCTTAAGGCTTGCAAGGGAGGAGAAGAAGCCCGAAGATGATTAGCGTGGGTAGCAGGCTGTTTCATGAATATTTTTATGTTTGAATGCAACATTGTGACGGCAGAGGAACCCTCGTTATTCACCAAAGGTAATTTACTACTTCCTGAAGGCTGTACAAAAGCGAGAAGAGTTTTGTACATTAAAATGTATAGATTGACAGAAAGAGAAAGAGCAAGGCCACGCGCCAAAAAAATGAATGCGGCCGTTGTATGCGCGTCATTACATTGCTGGCGATGCGTAATCGAATCAGCGGTGGGCTTGGGACTCCCTATTGCTATCGATATCGGAGAAAAACAATTTCAAAAGTTCGGAGCTCATGGCAACAGCTGCAATCGAATCGGCGATGGGCCCGGGACTTTTTGGCATCTAGAATTTGTTCCTCTTCTCTTTTCTCACATGGCTTTGGAAAGGTTATTCTCTGGCGATGTATTTAGAAAGGTAGAGCTCGGTTCATGACGTACATTATAAACAGCTGGAGCTGCGCTGCATGGCTCGCTTGAAGTATGTACGCTTACTACCATACATTTTGATCGGGAGGAAAAGACACGTAGCGCGCTGGCTAGTAACGGTTGCAGCGTGACGGACACACACACGCACACGCACACACACACGCACGCACACACACACACACACACGCACACGCACACGCACACACACACACACACACACACACACACACACACACACACGGACACGAATAGACCATAGTCACCATTGAGCGGCATTTTGTTTCGAATCAGACCGCCATCTTGAAAGTGTTATAGTTGACAATGCCTCAGCACTAGTGACTATGGTATGACAATGTTTTTGAAGCACTTCGAATTTTTCTCTCCATCTGTGGGCAGTCGGTTGCTTTTAAATGGCCGTGGAGCTTCCTGAGGACACTTTTGCAGCCGAGGAGGTTGACACAATTGAACTTTTTGCTCCTACGTTTAGAAAGAGAAGAACTGTCGGAGGAGTTATGTGCTGTGTGCCGGGGTGTATATAACGACACCGTGGAGGATAAAGGCCAGATGAAGTTCCATCCTTTTCCAAAGGATGAAACAGTAGAGCAGCTTTGCATTAGCCATGTGGGAAGAGGACCAAAGTGGAAACCGTCTAAGCACACACTTATACACAGTAATCACTTCGTTTGCTGCCAGAAGACAACACCGTACCCTCACTTGACTGTCTCCCCCCTGCAAGTTGACAGTAGTCTTGAGGCTGGAGATTCCTCTAGGGCTGCATGTCAAGCCTCTCATGCAAAAAAGTATTGTGAAGTCATCAGTTCTGAGGCTACAATCAATCATGATGTTTCTGATTCTGTCACTGCCGTTATCTGCAGTGTCCTTACGCACAGCTCTTGTGAAGCTTATGACCAGGGAGAGGTCATTTCATGCTTGATTCCTCCACTACCTTCACCTGAACCATCACCCTGATGCGAGACACCAACACCTGTAGGCCATGATGCTTTGGTGCAGAGAGTGCAATTCCTTGAGTGTCCCATTGCGCAGCTGAAAGAGGAGAATGCTTGGCTGCATGAAACTTGGCTGCAAAGTTCACTACCTTATTGTTTATATTCGATCTGCAGTAATTGTGCATTGAACCTTGGACAGAAAGCAAACACTAGCACAGAAACAGAAACTTCAAGTCAACTACATGGTTTTTTTGAATCTCCAAAATCAGTAGTTATTACAGTAGAACCTCTCTTATCTGGGTGCCCTGAGACCGAAGCGTGCCCATGTCTCAGAAATGCTCATAACATGGAAACATGACACACAATAGTACATGTAATACCTCATTTTCTTCAGCTCAACTCAGTAAATATGTGCACACATGTTTAAAAACAAATGTGTATGAATTCATGCATACCCGATTGCTGATCCCATCATGTTGAATGATATTTTTTGAACATGAAAACAGTGATCTTCCAGGGTGCAGTGTGAGCAAAAATTCTACAAAACAAGACTTACAGAGCATGCCATAACCAGAAATAAACTACTTTGCTGACATTTCTAGTACAATTTTATTTTTAATTTATCAATGTTAACCATCTATCCACACAGTTCTCAACAATGTGCTGAGAAAACTCTAGTATTAAGCTTCATATACTGCCTAGTGTAGTATATGCACTAGCAATATGTGAAATGCAAAAATTAGCAACTGCTGTCAACAAGTCTTTCACAGCAACTAGTGGCACATTTTTATTACTGTGATTTACACTGCCAGAGCATTGTAGAAATGAAGATAAAAACAGGCAAACAAAAAAAATTGTCCAACAAGAGTCAATATGAGGGGTGGAAAGTCTTTATCATACAAGACAAAAAGACAACATAAGGGGAAGAAGCACATTACTGACAAAACAGACAGCTGAACAATAGAAAATTGGTTTTAAATGTTGTCTACCATGTGTAAAAAGTGAAATTCAGTAAGCTTGGTGAAGCATCGATCCAACAATGGCCTGTCAAACGGATGCGCTCCACAAATGTCTCCCATGGCATCCAAACCACAAAATCACACCACTCACGATCTGCCAAGGGCATTTGGCCTAAGACTTGAATGAAATAGTTATGGTTCTTTTTCAAGCTAACAATATCTCCGACCCTCACCAAACACGACAAGTTTTCTGCCTGCATACTCATTAATACTTAGTTCTTCAGCTGCGTGCAGACACTTCACTTCGAGCACCCTATTTGGAGAGGACTCAGACATATCCACAACAAACTGATCTGGTGAGGCACCCAGCCAACAACAGGCTGGATCAATAACCAGACAACAGCGCGTTGTGGTTAAGCTTTGCTTTGCTTCATTGGCTTTCACTGCCTTATCTTTGTGAGCTCTTCCCCATTTCATAGCTTGCAAAAGAAAAACATAAACTGATTGGTCTCAAGCTGTGCCACATTTCTAGAACATACATCTGCTTGCATAGGTATACAAGAACGCTAATACAACAAAAACAATTTATGAACCAGAAGGCACAGGTTTATGCACCATCATCATTTCCTATTAAAAAGATTGGTCAAAAAATTGGATTACTTGACATACAATTTCTTGGTGCAGTACAGTCAAGCTATACTATAAAAATTTACAACTGGGCTACAAAGAAAAACCCAACCAACAGGGGATTCTTGGGTGACGTTACCTGAAACTAAGGATATTTTTGTGTGGCTTTATAGCTGATCTGTTACTATTTTAGTACAAATTTGATGCTTCACTGGGCAAAAGAAAATTAAAAAAGAAACGACATAACCAGTCATTTATTTTTGCAACACAGCGATCATATCCTTTTCATACTGACTGGGCTAATTTGAGAATTGCAGCATGTACTTACTGTGGAATCAGTGACAGACTTGTTCAGCACTGCTTTCAATACAGATTCTACTGGCAGTCCAGGTTGTCTTCTGAAAACAAGTTCGAAATTTGACATTGTCAGACGAACTCAACAGAGTGACTTCTACATATCACTGCGACCTTGTCCTTGAGCAGCCCTTTTGAAGTTATCAGTACCGGTGGAAGTAACGCAAACATGCTTTTGCACAAGCAGCTGGACTTATTCTTCAGTTACTCCCCTGGGATCAACCTGCTCAGGACAAAAAGTTGGCACCTTCAATTTACACACATAGCTACTTCATGCTCCCCCTGTCTCCAGCACGTTCAAAAAGTGACAAGCATGCACCTTTGGTGAAGGAGATAAATATGCTCGAGGAAAATCAACTGCAGGAACAAGTGAGACAACTTGAAGGTTCGTGTCGCTAACTGGCACACTAGCCCTCGGTCACTTTTGTCGATGGGACACAGCATAATAATGATCTAGCCTGACCAAACAGTCAGACTTTTCTGGATGAACAGGGGTGCAACCATTTTGCTCAATGACCGTGACAAACATCAGAGCTTTGTTGTTTTGCTTCAAGTTATTACACAGGCCTGCCAAGTCCTATCACATCAGCAGTTCATTACGGGGATCATCAAAAGGGTTGAATTGGGCTGCGTTCATCCATGTCTCTTTTTCGACTATGCTTCAGGAGTTTGAAAACATCAGCCTCTTCTTCCGTAGTCCCTCTCTTTGGGTGACGTTGTTTCATCACTTTAATGTCATTGAACTCTATAGAGCCAAGCACTTGCCCTTCGGTTTTCTTCCAGTACTCATGCACGTTGGTTGGTGCTGGATCAGGTGGAACCTCCTCCACTCCACTTTTTTGCAAGTTCCACAGCCTATACCACACAGCTGCAACATGCTTACACTGTCCTCCTTCACCACTATGACATAAGCAGTGTACCTGCATTATGTTGCCATGACAATCCAACCACAATTGAGCAGCGTACAAGAGGTCTTGGTGCATAGATGGCTTTACTCCTCCCGCAATGACTACTGAAGCCTCGCGATCTTGCAAAGGAAGGGTTTTAAGTTTCTGTGTGTGCTCGTCCCTCCACAGACACATTCCCTCATCTCTGCCCTGCTGGCCACCGGAAATGGCAGCTGCATCGCTGTGCTTCTTGGAAAGAAAGTATTCGTCCAAGTGGCGGTGTTCTACGAAAAAAGACAGGCTAGATAATTTTGTTGTCCTGCTGTCGCTGATCAAACAGTGCACGGCCATTGAATAATGGCTGGCTCCCATAACAGACTGTCAGTTTACTACTTCGAACAGGCTAAGTTTACGAACAACAGTTAAAGGGACAATTGCTTCAAGCAAGAAAGATTATCCAACAAAAACTTTTCTTCCTCTCCCTACTACCATACAATAGTTGCCGGTGCTGAGCCTTCGCGAACTATAACACTTTCAAAATAGCGGTCTGGTTCGAAACAAAATGGCGCCCAATGGTGACTAGGGTCTATTAATCGTCTGTGGAGCCCTCCTCAGCCCCTGCAGGCCTGGGGACAGCAATTAATGCGTCTGGATGATGACGCTCTGGTGGGTATCTGCACCTACATATACTGCACGCTACTGTATTTGCGCCTCTGTGGGTCCGTACGTTTGCCTGTCTGTGCGCCTCCACACCTGCGTGTGCGTCTGCCCACCCGTCTCTGCAGGTATGCGTTCCTCCGCATCTGAGTGTATGTACTGATGTGTCTCATGACGTGGCATGTCACTCACATGACTGGATAATGTACAAAGACCTAAATCTATGCATATATGAACATTGTTTCAGGTCCACGAGGGTGTGAGGTACAAAGAAATTGAACACGTTCATAAGAAAACTTTCGATGTCTGAAGTACTGAAATAATGCCCGTCCTAAAACCTGAGCAAGAACTCAGGTGTTGTTCTGAAGAAGACTTTGTAAGTCTGTGCAATGGCAGGCCAAATCAGTGTCTGAATTCCTTTAACGTGTACTGATTCCTCTTTGTCATAATCAGTCTAAAAAACATAAAATACCATTTTAAAAATTTGCCAAGAGAGAGAGAAAAGAGCACTGCTCTTGGTGTAAGATTCCAACCACAATGGAAGCTAGAGAAAGTCCATTTTGTGCATGGATTTGCCCAGAGAAAATTTTTTCACCCACCTCATCGCTAGCTCCTCAACCAGTGAAAATAATTTCTTTGGGAACTGAATCGGAGATGTGCTAGAATTATGCAGAACTTGGTATACTAGTAGCCAAGTGTGGTTTGGAATAGTTCTTGGCAACTTTTTGCTTCCAAAATGAATGATTTGCAGTAACAACAGGAAACTTTGCTGCTGTAACTTGAAACAGCACAATAGCCTCACCAATTTAGACATCTCTGTTAATTGATTATGAAGATGAACATTTGGCGTGTCTGTCTATAGTTAGTATTGGATAGTTTTGTTCATCTGGATGTAAGCAAAACTGTGTCTGGTGGAAATGTTTGGCAACTGAGAAAGAAAATATACCATACCTGAGTAACCGTACAAAAAGTTGCTGCAGTGGCACATCACAGCCCTCTGTAGATCACATCCTTCTTGGTCTGTCTGATCATCACTGGAAAGATCCTGTGTTATGCATCTGGCATTTTTGTTATGCTACTCACACATTTGCACACATGTGGATTTATGTTGCAGAAATTATTGGAGAATTCCTCAGACCAGATATATACATACAGACATACACATGTACACATAAATATGTATAGGTAAACATACAGATAGGAATATAGATAAACATACACATGTTGCCTTAGGCTGATCGATACTAACTTCTGAGCCGCTTGATGGGCTTTATCAGCCATAAAATCTGTGCTTTCTGATTGGCTGGCAAGTGCAATAATGACATGCACCCTTGTACTATAGTGTCATCGTCATGATCTTGTCGTGGCGATGATCCGTGATGCGTGTAAGCCTGCAAATGTGTAGCACTGGGGAATTTGTTTATAGATATGAACATTATTTCATGTTTCAATGATGAGCACCTGGCCTAAAAATTAGCACCGACCAGCCTAAGGTTCTGTGTTTTGGCGTTTGTATTTACGTGGTTGTG
>JAOWAW010119941.1:1218-12550 GCA_028565695.1 Nicola tetela
TTAAAGATTGACCTTACTTCTTTTGCTCTTCTCTGTTCTCCTTAAACTCTTCGATGAGAAGAACACGTTCTCTGCACGATCGTGCAGGGTTGCTCCCAGCCAAGAGTTTTCGGTGCTCCTTCCCAACGTTGTTGGCGATGGCCTCCCAGGTCGGGCCAGAACCACGTCTGAATGGGCTCTCATGTTGGAGGGTCTCTTTCAGGAGGTCCAGATCCAAAACCTGGAAAAATACAAGCCACTATTTTCCTTTGGCCACCACCGTTTGACTGCAGACAGAAAGCAACTCAGACTTGAGAAAGAAATCAAGGCTTGCCATCAAATGACAACAAAATCACCTTTCGCTCCAGATGCTGTTCCCAGAAGGACGGCATTGAACTCGACATCCTCTGAATCCATTTCGACTGAGCTGAACTGTTTGAAGCACTGGCTTCGAAGCTAAGATTACCCCCTCCATTTTCACAACATTCCGTTTGAACGAAAGACAGGCCTGCGCTTTGTTTAAACGCTGGCTTGGAATGTAACGGTGTGCGCGTTGCGTTCAAATCTTACGTTTAACGTTATGCTAATCCTCTCTATTTACTGCCATTCACACCAATGGTGTCTTCCTCACCAAGCAAATAGTTCATCTGCATTGCGAGGGCTTCGTTGCAGACACCAAACATCTGCACTTTATAAGGCACTTTAAAATGCAGTGGCCCAACTTGTCTTGACTGGCATGGTAGTGTCAGCTGTTGTGCATAGTCGAAGGTATAATGCACAGAGAAAAGATCATGCAAGCAAGGATGTTGAGGCCCGGGGCCAGGTAAGGTGGATTTTCCCAACTCTTCCTTGGCTTTGAGTGTTGCACTTTGGTAGTGCTCCCGCTCACACTGTGCGTCAGCAAGGTGCTTGCCAAAAGCAGCAACAACTGGATTTCTCATCCTCCCCACTCTTAGGGGCATAAGGGAGGAAACAGCATCCTGTACATGAGTACATTGTTGATTTCCATTGAGATAGCTGTCAAGCCAGTGATATAACTGTCCTCTGATGCCTACAGCATCTAACTTGGTCAGTAGGCCTTTGTGCCAGACTCTATCAAAGGCTTTTTGTAGGTCAAAAAATATTGTGCCAACATAAAGCGAATTGTCAAGTGCTTTTGACCAAAACTGTTCTAACCTGGTCAGCTGATACACGGTGCTTTCTCGTTGTCTAAAACCAGACTGGTTACTTGAAAGTTGTGGTTCAAGGAAGGAAATGGTACATTTGGTCGTAAACAATACGCTCACAAACTTTGCTAACACTGGACAGGAGGGAGATTGGGTGATAGTTAGTAGGATCGATCTCCCTGTTTAAAAGTTGGAACAACAATGGCAATTTTCCACTCTTGAGGATAAACACCTTCCGTGAAACTGCGGTTAAACAATGATGCAAGGCTTGCAAAGATTCCGTGCACAGTCCCTTTGAGGAGACAGGTTGTTATATTGTCCAATCATGGTGCCTTATTGTTAGGCAATGTTCATAAAATGCTGTATGCCTTAGCAGGAGTGGTGTAGATGTGGGTAAGTGCTTCTGTGTTGAACTGTATATCTGAAGTAACCAGGATATTATTGAAATCTGGTAGTACTGTTTGTCTGGAAAAAAAAAGCATTAAACACAGTCACCTTATCCATTGCAGAAATGCAGGGTTTGACATTTTTCATAATGTAAGTCTGGTATTAATTCCTGGTGGTTTTTCTGGACAGAAATTTCATAAAATTTCAAAAAGGATGAAATGAGTTCTGAACTTGACCATTACAGGTGTCCCTGTACATCGTTGATACATAGGAATACTCAGCTTTCCAGAGAAGTCAAGAGACCTTGTTCCGCTGAAGGTTGAAATGAATACAATTTTCTGGGATTGGTTGATGTCTAAAGCAGCGAAAGAAAGTTCTTTTTTGGCGGATTTCTTTCTCCAGATTTGGGGTCATCCATGGGAGTTTGCTCTTAATATTTTTGAGAGTATTTTGTGGGATGTTTTTACGGACCACAGCCATGAACGTTCCTAGCCAGAATGACCAGGCTGAATCAATGTCAAGTGCAGTGCTAACTTCTGTCCAGTTAGCCTGCTGAAGTTCTGAAGGTAGCTTGCTGGTCAGCCTTTCATAGCACCAAACTGTTTGGAGCCTGAGGTTTTGAGGTTTGTCCTGCTTTCGAAGGGCCAGGTTGAAAGAGTTCAGCACTGAGAGATGATCAGATTTTCCAATAGGTGGCAAAGCATTGATTGACTGAATGATATTCTTGTGTGAAACAAGAATTAGGTCCAAGAGAGAAGCAATGGAGCCAGAGGAATCTAAGTGAGATCTTGATGACATGCACTGACGCAGGCCGGGAGACAGAAAACACTTCAAGGAAAAAACCTGGCTTGTTGATGCGGTCCTCTGGACGCCAGTTTGAGTTTGTTGCACTGAAGTCTCCCACAATTATAACATCTGTGGTAGAAAGATTAATACGATTCATGGTGGCCTCCATTGCAGTATCAAATTCAGAAAGGTCATCTGAAGCATGGCTGGGCAGTCGATACTAACAACCATTTAGAATAGCACATCTGTTTGAAGATGCTTGTGATTGAGTTATTTCTATCCGGACACTTTCAGGCCAGTAAGATAGATCATTTTGTGTTACAGATTTAATGGATTCTTGGCACATAATGAGGACTCCTCCTCTTCAATTGGCATTGATCAACTTGGTGAGCTAGAAAGTATCCAGTTAGCAGAATGGAACCATCCGGTATTGTATCATCCAACCAAGTTTCGGTAATAGCGATAATATGCGGGTGAAAAGTGGATGAAATGTGTTGGAGTTCTGAGTGTTTATTGAAATTACCTTGTGCGTTGAGGTAAAGAATGGACAATCATGTTTTTCATTGCTGATTGTTGATCGAATTACATGTAAGTTATAGTCACTGTTTGGTGCTAAAATGTCTGAGCCAGGGGATAGAAACTGACTTGAGGTAGGGCAGTTCACCAGCCTGGAGGCCAGATCGATACATTGTGAAGCTAGACAGTTCATCGCGTCGTTGGTCTGAGTCAGCTGGACTATGGTTTGATTGCTTGATCTTGATGTGACTTTGAGGTTGTCATTCGGGCTGGTGAAGTCCCAAGGGTGAATGGTAACCAGATTAGGCCAGAAGTCTTGATCAAGAATGCCTACAGCAGTGGCATCATCCGAAGAGACTGACAGACAAGCAGATGATGTGCCAAAGCGTTTGGATGACAGGAGCCTGCAGGAGGCAACTCGTACATTACAGCTGTGGCAGAATTCTGTGATATTGTGACTAAAGCAGCTTGGGTCAATCCCCCCAATGTAGAAGACAGCCCTTTTAACACGGCTTGCTCCACGTACTGCTGTGGGCTGTTTTGTTGTTGCTAAGGAGGATCTCAGGCTCTTGGATATAGTGTTATCTTGATCACGGTGGTCTCTGTTTTTGGCTTCCTCTTCCATTTCCCATTGTGCCCCCATATTAGTACAGGCATCAGGTGGTAGTTGGGGTTTATTTTTGGTCAGTGCTGATTCCACTTCTAAAGGTTGGGATGCTTGTTTATCTGAATGTGTTCCAGGGCTATTGATCTTTGAGTCTGGGGGATCTTAGTTCGTGCTGGATTTTTTGTGAGTCCAAGGGCGGATGAACTTGTGAAGGTTGATTGTCTGAGGAATCACAAGCGGTTTGTCTATTGACTGTCTTTTCAGAGTCTAGTGCTCTTTTTGTCAAGGTCTTTGATTCTTGTAGACTACTGTAGATCTTGTCCATTGTACTTTGGAAAGAGGTGGCCTTCTTGTTCAACTGGTTGACAGTTTTGGCCAGAACTTGGTTTTCCTTGTTCAACTGATTGACAGTTTTAGCAAGAGCCAGGTTTTCTTCATGGAGATTATTGAGTTGTTTGAGATATTTTTTTCTGTTTCTCTGGCTTGTCATGCGGCATGAGTTTTTCGGTCTTAGCCTCTGATCGTTCTGCTTCGAACATTTTTCATAGTTTTTTCACTTCCAACAACAGATTGTGAATGTCTGAGGGCATGAATTCTTGTATGAGGAAGAGGGCCTCAGTTTGAGTACCTACCACTGTTGTAGGGCGACATGTACTTCTTTCCACTACATTGCTCAAGCTAGAAGATATGGCACAACCGCTACGGAAGAAGTTTACTCCCGCAGAGTCAAGGACGCCATGTTTATTAGTCAATGGATGAACTAGTTGGACAAAAAGAGTCCAGTCAATTTCCTTAACACCAGGTTCATGCTGTCCTTTACTTCAACAAGTTGTCCAGTTTGTCTCATCAGGCCGTCCTTTACCTGGGCAAGTTGTCCAGATAGTCCCGCCAGTTCGTTAATGATCCTTGAAAATTTTATGTCAAAGCTTCGAAGCCTCTTCTCCATCTTGGAATCAAGATCCTTGAGTTCTGACGGACTTCTTCACCAAATTGGCGACACTCCCGAAAAACTGTAATGTCTAAAGCGGCAATCCCATGCTTAAGAAACTTGTCAATGCCCAGGTGATGCTGGGGCTCATAATCAGCAGTTTCCATGTCTACAGTCTCAATTCATCATGGAAGAGACTGGTGACTCTCTTCAAGTAATTAAAAATGCTCAACTTGTGAATGTTGTGATGTGCTCATATCAACACCAGAGCCTTAGTTAACCTAATGTCTTTGAAAAGGAACCTTTGTTCTTGCACTGTTCCCAGGGCGGCTGGCGCTGTTGCCTCCCACCAGACACTGTCTGGTTGGTCAGTGCTACCAGTGCATGAGCTTGAACAGGAGGCTGCTTCCTCCAGAGGCAGCCGGTGCTGTTGCCTCCCACCAGACATTCTCTAGTTTGCCAGGAGGTGTTGCCAGGCAATACCTTGAACAACAGGCTACTAAATGCGACATGCTCACCGTGACTCACACTTGCCACGCACCCATCCATAAATATGTTACTGAGACTGGTTAATACTCCAGACAACTAACTGCCATGAGTGGGTGCAAATGAGAAAGAGAAAGGGGGAGAGAGAGCAATGCTACACGTGCATGGGTAAGGAGTGTGCTTGAGTAGGCTTAAGACCAATTTGAAATGAATGTTAGTCCAACTTAGCCATTCTTGCTGGCAGTCTTGCTTTCACTGTTGCCGGTAGCTGAATGTACCGTCTAAGGGCATCGCTCCGCCATTGTCCACTCTGTTGGAGTTGCCATGTAGGGGCCACAGTCTCCGTCAGTCATGTAGTGCTGCCAATCCGCAGGCTGTGACTGGTTGTACCTGGTGCCACTAACCTTGACAACTACAGTCCTGCGGGGTCAGGTATCATCCCTCTGCAAATCTGAATGGTGGCTGTTCACAGTCAACCTGCGTCGTATTGGTCATGTAGGCTGACAACAATGTGGCAGGGCAAAGCAGGTCATTATTGGGTCCACTGGTGACATCCGTGCCCTTGCTGAGTTGGTCAGTCTTGCTCATCAGTAGTCGGAGAGTGGCAACATTGCCTTCAATGCATACTCTTGCACAAGTTAGTGACCGGGCAGGGTCAAACATCGATGGTCCTGGGCTCATATACTCGTTAGCACGAAGCAGACCAAAGTAAGTGACAGAAATGGCAGCCCACAGCATTTGATGAAAAGACGATTTTACAATTTTATGATGTGAGAGCCATGTCAAGGCTGCGAAATTGTACCCTCTGACTGCACGGCAGGATATTATTAAATGCTGTTTTCTCGATATGGAGCTTTTCCAACTTCAAGTCAGCACGCTTATAAGTTTAAGCAGGGCTTACTTGTTAACAGAGGGGGGAGGGGGGAATAATCTCCTGCCAATGCTGCCCATGAGGACTGGCTACCCAGATTAATAAGAGGGCACTAACTGACTTGGCAAGAACACTTCATGATCATGGCAAGCTTTGTACTTTCTCCTGGACATGGTCCGATCACGATATCCACTGCTGGACATGGTCCGATCACGATATCCACTGCTGGACATGGTCTGATCACGATATCCACTGCTGGACACTACAATGTGACTATTATGCAGTAGGCTTCATCTGCAACAACCTGAGTTAGACCAGGATTTTCTCAAATTTATCATATATTTTAGAAAGAGAGTAGCCTAGCAATTCTCTAGGCGAACCATAGATCCTGACAAAGTCATACTTACTCTCCAGGCCCCCAACGATACAATGGTGGCAGTGGACAAGCTAATGGATACGACTTGAACTGGATAACAGATATCCTGGCCCAAATCCAGAGCAGAAGACGCTTGTCCGAACTGTTGTGAGAAGTGGAGTTCGCCTGTTAAATTAGGCTGCCTCAGTCAACGAGGAGACAGCATGTCCCCCACAAAACTAAAAAGCAACTCTGTAGTGTTCTCTTCCACCCCAAGAGACAACACAGTAAACGCTTTGTATGATCTCTCTCACTTTACTCGCACTCTTCTGGTTCTGTGCTGTTGACTTGTCTCGAAACTAACTTGCTGAGATGTGTGCATTATGTCTCAGTATACTGGGTAGGGCCAGAATAAAAGAGGCAGCAGGAGAAGAAACTGCACCTACTGATGAAGGATGCTAGACCGTTCCATTTGGTATTTGCACCACCATAGCTAAAAAGTGTTGAGTAAAGGTCATAACTGAGAGATAAAAACTAGGTGGGGTAGCAAAGCAGAAAATAAGGGCATTAGGAATGAAAGTGTGCGTATGTGTGAGCATGGGCACTGCAAACTCCATTCTGTAAAGGATCATGGAGCAGTGCTCTAGTACATGTGCATATGTTGATGTGTAAAGTGCAAGGGGGCTGGCTGGCTAGTAGTAGTAGAGAAGAAAGGAAGAATAATCTACTGCAAGTGATTCTGCTAAAAAGCGGTTTGCGTTCAAACACTACAGTGGGGGTGGCTACTGGTCCTATAACTTGGTTGAAGAGCTACAGTGCTAGCTAATCAGTCAGGCAAAGGAAAGTGTTGCTGATGTTCTTTGCAACAAAGCACAAAATGTTCAGTGCTTGGCTGCAGGGTTGTCTAGGGTGTTGAGATGGAGAGACCTACACATCGACCCCTGACCTTGTGAGTCGGGAATGGCCACTTAAATGGCATTTTAACCCAGGAACGCTCGTGGCTAGCTGATGATAGGACCCCAGAAAACCCACAGCAGAAGGAGAAAAGTCTTGAGGAGAAGAAACAGGAAGAAGAAAAACAACTTACAGGGCAAAACAATTCAAAGGGGTAAAGAACGTCAGATAATTTAGATGTTTAGAGATTAGAATGAAAGAAAAACAGGAAAAACTGGCCTTTAAATAGGCTCCACGAATATCATGCAGGTGCATTTGCAGGGAGCGAAAAAGGTGATTGTGATTCACGCCACCCGTCAGCAACCAGCCATGTGTATCACAGTGACATGATGTCACCACTGGACCACTCTCTGATGGTGTGGCGAAGATAAAGAATGTAGCTGAAGCACTGTGCCACCCAACTACACTCCCTTCGGACTTCTTTGCCCTCCAATTGGGAAACCAAGTTGGTGAAAGCAAGCCGAAAGGGAATGAGCTATGAAGCTACAGCAACCAACCTCAAAAGGAAAATACGTTGCATGCCAGCCATTACTCTTGCAGCTGGCTATAAGCTTCCATAGCGACAAGTCTTGATCGTGTGAGCGGCAGCCACCCAATCTTCCAATGGAACCATAAGTTCCAGAAGCAGGACTACTCGCAGACTGGATGAAATAGAACAGCATCCAGTTGTTGTGCAGTCGCCGCAATTACGGGAGGAAAAATTGAGTAGCCCCTATCAACATCAAACAAGAATTGCCAGTCAGAGGCACAGCACAGAGCATCACCAAAGAGCAGTGGTCTGCAATTGCATGGTCTTGTGCTGGAGGTGACAGGTGCATGTTCACATCAAAAGTGGATGAATGGTTCTGCATGCTGATCTGGGCATGGTTGGTGCTGGACAAATTCCCAAAACTCAAGCAGGTGTCACTCAGGACATTGTCATGATGCCATGTGTAGTGTCCCTGGTGGAGCAAGAAACTATAGGCGTTCAACACATGCTGCAGGGTGGATAGTAGTAGGCCGAGTAGTAGTATCAGTAGTGGAAAATGAAATCAAGTGTCAGAGGCTCCTGGTCTTGGGAACTGGACATGCACACAACTGACACTTGTGAGCCACTGTGCGATGTTACGCCTAAGATACAGGAGATAACTACAGCGCTACCCGACTACGCTCTCTCCTTACTTTCTTTGCCCACCAGCCAGGGAAACCTAACTGGTGTAGACAATTCAGGAGAGAGTGTGCTACAAAGCCTTGACATCCCACCTTCACAGGGAAATGAGATACTGCCTAGCCATTGCTTGCGCAGCTGGTCAGTAGGCTTGCGTAGCAACTGTTCTTGCGTGAATGTGCGGCAGCAACTCTGTCTTCCAGTGGGACAGTCAGTTCCAGGAGCAGAACAAGTTTCTGACTGGGCGAGTATATGACTATATCTGGCCGCTGGGTGGTGGCCACGATCTCCACCAGAAACACTGAGTAGCCATCATCAACGTCTAATAAGAATAGCCAGTCAGGAGTGCAGCGGAGTGCATCCTTGCAAAATAGGGGCTGGCAGATTTGTTGTTCTGGACGAAGTGGCAGGTGAACTCAAGCATTTTCACGCACGGGGTGGATGAAAGGCACTGCAGCTGTATTTGAATGAACTTCTGTCTGAACACTCAACCAAAAATTGGTTAGGTGCCGTTTGATCACTCTGAGCACATTGTCATGCCTCCACGTGAAGCGGCCCTGACATAATGCAGTACTGCAAGTGTTCAGAACGTGGCAAAGTGTGCAGGGCCGGCCGCAGAGCAGGCATGCCTGCTCAATGATGGTATTTCCCCAGCAGTGCAAATTGTCTGGGGTCAGTACAGTGTTAGTAATAGCCCTTAAGGTGAATTGGAGCTCGCCATCATCGATTCCATGAATTAGGCGATGCCACGAGAGATCGAGGTTCATGACTTCCGTCCATTCAAGCCAACGTCCTTGGATGGACAGCTGGCGAAGCTTCCGCAGTGTCTCCTCTGTATCAGTGTCCAAGATGATGTGGACAACTTGCTTTCTTCGCAAAATGTTGCTTTCACTCCCGTGGCCCCTGCCCTGTAATTACTATACACCTCACTTGATTGGCTGATTGGAGTCAACCACTGTCGAGGCACAGGCATACTCAACTGCAGGTGGGTATTTTCTTGTCCAACGGCTTTGTCGCGCAAGTAGGGTTTTGTAGAGGGCCTTACGCTGTTGACTGCTTCAGTATGTCCATCCGAACAACCTAGCTGCATTTGCTTCCAAAAAGTGACTAAGCTCTTCAGGTGTAGGCCAGTACGGTCAGACAAGCCAACAAAGAGAATGCCCAAGCTAGCAGGGCAAGGAAGACCTGTCCACTTCTTAAGGAATGTATTGGCAATTCCTTGAAGGCAAGTAACAAAGATCTTGGAGAGATCCAGCGTTGTTAAGTTCCAGGCCATTTTTGGTAGGACAAAATTCTGGTAAAGCCACAGTTTGGCTGTGGCAGGCAAAGTCAGTGCAGTGCCAATCTGTAGTAAATCACATAGCATGCGCTCAACATCACCGCAGCTTTGTCTCTCAGAACCATGGGCGTTCGTCAGTTTTCAGAGGTGTCGGAAATCATTATCATCGAGATATTTAATACGTTCACCTGAGATGGTAAGGTTAGGATCGTAACATGAGTGATGGTTTGGAAGTTTCTTTAGAGCCAAAGACCAGCATTTATTTGGCCGTGCTGTCATCATTTGTGACCAATCAAGAAATCGGTCAAGGGTGTTAAGAGGGCACTGATTTTCTTCAGGAAGACTCGTGACAAGCTGAAGATCATCAGCATAAGCAGATGGTAGAAGTCGTATATCAGGGGCACCAGTGAGCTGATAGCT
This sequence comes from Nicola tetela, assembly GCA_028565695.1. NCBI lineage: Eukaryota > Metazoa > Porifera > Calcarea > Clathrinida > Clathrinidae > Nicola > Nicola tetela. The sequence continues at coordinate 11,100 of JAOWAW010119941.1, forward strand.
AAAGTTTGTGTTCTTAGGCTGCTCCAAGGAGTCGAGTGCCAATTGTAGAACGATGTTGTATAGTATAGGTGGTAATGTGCATCCCTGAAATACTCCAATGGCAAAATGGAGCAGCTTTGTGTGAAAGCAATATGCGAAGAAGATTATAATAACTTTGCACTAATTGAAGGATGAAGTCTGGTAGATGATAATGCTGTAGCGAGAACTGCAGGAGTGAATGATGTACACTGCCAAAGGTGTTCTGTAAGTCAAGCCAGGAGATGCAAATAGATCTTTGGTGGTGACGAGCATCTTGCAAGGCTTCCAACAGTAAAGATGTGTGCTCCAGGCAACCAGCAACACCAGGAATAAAACCCTTTTGGATATGGTGGTCGAAATAGTTGTTACCAGTCATATGTTGTAGCGTGCTCTGACTTAACAAGGCAAAGAAGACCTTGCTGTCGCAATTTGAAAGCGCTATCGGTTGGAAATTAGTTGGGTCATCAGAAGCACCTTTCTTGTGAAAAAGGCAGACAACGGCACATTGCCAAGTTGGTGGTATTTGTCTTGATTACCACACTCGCTGAATAATGCAGTATAAGCATTCCTGCAGGTACTCACAATGCTTCCAAACAGTGTTTGGAATGCCATTAGGTCCAGGTGCAGATGAGTTTTGCCGTGAACGCAGAACCGCCATGAACGAGTTAAAAGACTGCGAGTGGCTTGGCAAAAGTACGTTTGGTGGCACAGCAGGCAGTAGGCCTTCCAGATTAGCATAACAATGACCCCTGTCGCTGTCAGAGAAAAAAAGAAAAACAGGTGTAGAACTCTTCAGCAACTTGCTCAGGAAACGTAGGGTGGGCTTTGCTTTTTGAGTCAAAAACTTTCCAGCCATACGCAAACGGGTCTGCTTGAAATCGTTCTAACTCTGCTATAAGGTCTCGTGACACTTGAAGAGCATTTTGCTGTCGCTTAATCCGCTTAATTGCCCTGTGGGTACCATGGAACTCCCTTCGTACCAAAGCAGTGCTTTCAGGTTCATTTTTTCGCTTGCTCCACTCATGGCAGAACTGGTGTAATCTGTGATAGTGTTTTAAGTGTTGTTGGTGTTTGTGCAGACTTCGGTTGTTTCTTTGTTTTCAGTGATCCTTGCCTAAAAGATCAAGAAAAGAAAAGGTGAATTACCCTCTCTAGTTGTAGCGGGGCTTTCTCAGGTTCTGGCTTCGGTAATCGTGGGCATTCCTGCTCGATTACTGTCTTGATGGCATTGTTAGTTGATGCCCCAAACTGCTTGCAACCAGCATGGGAACTTTAATTGGCTGAGTTAGTGCAAAATCAGCTTTATCAGCAGTTTCTTGCGGAGTCAGTAGTAGCAGTAGCAGGAGCAGGAGCAGCAGGAGTAGCAGTAGTGGTAGTAGTGGTGGTGGTAGTAGTAGTAGTAGTAGTAGTAGTAGTAGTAGTAGTAGTAGTAG
>JAOWAW010119952.1:0-12550 GCA_028565695.1 Nicola tetela
GTGTGTGTGTGTGCGTGCATGTGTGTGTGTGTATGTGTGTGTGTGTGTGTGTGTGTGTGTGTGTGTGTGTGTGTGTGAATGTCTGAGTGTCTGTGTCTGTGTCTGTGTGCAATACCTCTGTTAAGATGACCCTGTGTGTGGCCGTGTGCTGCTTGCATGAGTCACTCAGTATGTGCAACAGGTAAGCATGTGCTGTCTCTCACCTTTTCTTGAATGGTCTCATCTCGTTCTCGGATATTCTTCTTCAACTGCTCAATGTCCCTTTTCAGTGATGCTTTGATGCCGTCCAGTCGCTGGTGCTCTGCCTGAAGTTTCTCTATGCGCTGTCTGTGATGGCCAAACTCCTTCTCAAGACTGTCAAGCTGAGCACAAACACAGCCACATGAAAGAGAGCAGGAAAACAGATCAAGGGCAATTAATAACATCTAAAAATCCAAAAAAGTGGAACGCAATTGTGAAGACGTTTTCATGACACAAAGTCACAAATGGTTCTCCATGGCTGGGGGAACCATGAGATCATACAATTGCCTGTAGATACATGTATGACCCAGTAGGTTTTCTTTTTTTTGATAAGAAAAAGAACCCCTTATATTGCTTTGTGGACTACATGACGAGTTTGTGCAGTGTATAGTTGATGCATGATAAAGTAGATAAAATTATTTTTTCTGCTAAACGTTTAGAAGGGTTGACACAACCAAACATTACTAATATAAGTAAAATGAGCAAAACAAGAAGTACATTAACTGATTGCCGTTTATCTACACCCATGCCCTCGTGTTAATCTATGGCTGCCATGCAGACCCTTACATATAGTATGGTACATGTTACCAGACAGGCAGTGCAACACTTTGCAGCAGCTGTTAGACGTAGCATTATCCCAAAGTCACGGCCTAACACCCCCTGCTGTCAGTACTACCTTTTTCTTCATCACGCCTGTTTCCCCTGTTGTACGAATGTTTGCTTCGCGTGCTTCCCGCAGCTTCTCCTTGTATGTTTCTTTAATCTTGAAGATCTCTTTGTCAACGTCTTGCTCCATCTGGCGACGAGTCTCAGCGAACTCTCGCTTCTGCTGCTGGAAGACATCTGCAGCCTGTATAAGTGATCCAGAAAAATTAATTAATGAGAATTATTATTGATGAAGAAATTCATCAATCAGATATGCTTCAAAAAATTTTCCCACCCCTAGCCTGCAGCTGTGGAGTCAACAGTCTTCCAGCCCTAACCTGTGCAGTGCACAGTCTCTCTCTACAGCTCTACCATTGGGCGGTGCACAGTCTCTCTCTACAGCTCTACCATTGGGTGGTGCACAGTCTCTCTCTACAGCTCTACCATTGGGCAGTGCACAGTCTCTCTCTACAGCTCTACCATTGGGCAGTGCATATTCCAGGAGCATCAGATTAATAGACCAGCTTCTGATCCATTTTTGAAAATTTCCAGCTTACTTCCATTTCTGACAAATAACTGGTACAAATGAGTTGTGAGAGTGTACCTTGTAGTTTATCCACAGGTCACACTATATGGTCACACTGTATTATAAACTGAATATCAGTGAGACATGGACAAATGAATAACCCCCGTCTCCTCCAAGGCTTGTGTTGAAAGCAATGAAGCAATGAGCGGGTAATTTTTATTCCTAGATTTGGTATGACAAAAAGGGACCATTCAGTTAAAATTTAATGTTTTGCTCTGAATTATTCAAGAAGTTTATCAATGATGGCAGTATTTGACATTTTCGCATGCCCTGTTTGGCCACATGAAGCTCACCGCAAGCAAGCCGGGCATAAATTGGCATCAGTCCAGCAGCACTCTGCTAGGCTCAGCACAGGCAAGGCTAGGTACATCTACCAGTGACCTACACACACACTATCTGCTACAAATATCAGTATAGGCAACTACTCAAGTTAAAGAGAATTATTTGCTCAATTGTCATGACATTCATTCATTTAGAATATCAAGTCATAGAGCCAAGCACTGATCTCTACATTCTACTGCAGGAGACGTTCTTCAACAGTTGTTGTTAGTTTACATTGCAATTCAGGTGAAGGCTGCTACATTCATTGGTCTAAGAGGCATTGCAGTTCATACCTGCTCCAACTCAGTTGATTTCTGCTGCAGCTTTCCCTCATAGCTCTCATTAAGGTCACGTATGTCCGACTGTCGCTGTTGTTTGACGTAAGCAAGCTGTTGGTCATAGCGCTGCAGGGAAAAGGGTGTGTCTTTCTCTTAAAACTTTAAGTCTTTTTTGAAAGAGTTATGATTAAGAGTCTGTTGGAGATGATGAGAGACCACAAGGCACATGATCAAAAGCAGAAATATTTCTGAAGAAGTGATTGCCAGCTAAAGGAAGCATGTTAGTTGAAACAATGCAGCAATTCCACAAGACTTTTAGCCATTCAATCAGGCAGCACTTACTTTTAGCCATTCGATCACACAACACTTACTTTCAGCCATTCAATCACACAACACTTACTGCCTGGAGTGCTTGACTTTTGTCCTGCTGTTCATGATACTTCTCATACTCCACCATCAATTTTTGGTTGTTTGTTGTCTCTGACAAATAGGAAAGAAAAGAAAAGAGGCAATCTTCCATTCTGAAGGTCTACAATTGTGATCACAGTGAGGGTTGTAACATGTGTTTGTAACATGTGTTCACAAGGTCTTATACTAGTACATGCTGTTCAGCAAGTTGATAGTGATGGCCCCTCAATCCTCACATTGTCATGGAGACAACTACTGTAAATCAATACAACTTCGGCCTTTTTCGCTACGAGCTTTTTGGTCTTGTGTTATTTTGACTTTCATCCCAACCTGAGAGCTTTATGCAGGCAGTGGAAATTTTCAACCTTGCTTTATCCTGGGCCTCTGAACGCAAGGCTGAAAAAGACTAAAAACTAAACAAGGCCAACATTTGATTTACAGTAGTCACAGAAGAATAATAAAGGATCAGTGAACATTTTCCTTCCCTAGGACTTGAGAAATCCTGACTGGGTAGTCATAACTTGAAGAGGATTTCCTAGCACACTAGTCATAAGAAACTTTTTCTCCACGAGGCATTCACCAGAAATGCATCTGGCTTCATCAGTCATAAGAAAGACAAGGGAGTACAGAAGGTTAGAGATACTTATAGTATCGAGCTGAGAATGTGAATGCGTGTTACTATAGGTGTCAAAACTGTACAAGATGTGACAATGCATTTCTATGCAATGTGTTCCCTAATGTATGTACATGTATGTGCTGTATGTATGGTGCATTAATTGGTCTGGGAAAGTGGCCCCTGGAATGCTCTTTCTCTTGGCCCAAGCGGCTCATTTGCCTGTGCCCCTCCCCCCCCCCCCCCCTCTGGGAGCATCTCTGATTGCTCAAAGATTACCTAAGAACTAAAGCATGCAACTACAAGACAACCCCACAAGATAGCAATATAGAAGCTAACACTGACCTAAAGAACTGCATTCCAAATTGAGCTATGTTCAACACTGTTATCACGATTCAGTTGTGGATTTTGCTTGTAAATGTGAAATGCTTCCTTAATCTTGTGTTCCTTCTTCTTAAATGCACGATCTATCACCCGCAAGGTGGACCAGTCCATCTCATGTGGCATCGACTGACTGTGAACATACTCAGCAATGGCTGACTTTAAGCGAGGTCCTTAGTGAATCACATCATTGTGTTCTTTGCGATGGACATTGTACGCATCGTTTCCTCTGCATACTACTGGAGCATGTTTTGCATATCACAGAATACACAGCGTTGGTTGTGGAATCTGTGGGAAGTGCATTTTTGGCTGTGTATAGGACCTTAAGCATGTTTGCAGTGAAAAATGCGCATCTAACTCCTGCTGGATGAGCAATTCGATGCACTTCTTGACTCAGGCCATCAATGAATGGAATGCTGACCGTAACTGCAGACTCATTTAAACAAATCATTTTTTCTTTTTTACCAGCTGCAGTGCACAGTGGACTCAAACCTGTGGTGACTCAGCTGGTGGATTGGTCGAACGGTTAAGATCATGATTTTCATTCAACTAGGCGCTGGGTCGCCGCAGGTTCAAGTCCGCTGTGCACTGCAGCCAGTAAAAAAGAGAAAATGATTTGTTTATGTAAGAATTGTCTTTTGATGGGGACCTGTTTGTTGACTGATCCTGCTGGGGTGAGGTTATGGGACGTGTTGCACTACATTTAATCTGCTTACCTATAGCCTTATCGATGAACTTTTATCAGTATCCATTGTGCATCATGACCTTAATGCAACTAAGCTCAGCATCATGCGCTGGCTGACTACTGCTGACCTTTATTACACAGTGTGCAAGGCATGTGACAACAACAGACTTCACGTTGCTTAGAAATGCATTTCACATCTTGTACGATTTTGACACCTATAGTAATATGCATTCACACCCTTGGTGCGATAGCATCCAGCCTTCTGTACTCCCTTGCCTCTCTTATGACCGATGAAGCCAGAGGCATTTCTGGTGAAATGTCTCATGAAAAAAGTTTCTTGTGACTAGTGTGCTGGGAAATCGTCTTCATGTTTTCCTTCCCTCTTTTGCTTTATTGGCCACCATGGGTCATCTCTCTCTCTCTCTCTCTCTCTCTCTCTCTCTCTCTCTCTCTAACATTCTTACCCAAGTGCTGCAGTTCTTCTTCTCGATGTTCTTGCTCTTGCGCAAGTTGCTCTTGAAACCTCACTTCATCCCTTTCCTTCTCTTCTTGAAGCAACTACCACAATCAAGAAAACACCGTGAACATGGTGTCTGTGAGACAATGAAATCCTACCCAGGTAATTGAGAGATTCATGTACACCAGCAAGCTGTAATAAATGCACACTTCATTAGTCTTAAATGACTTTGCATGCCTTGAATCTAATTTTATGATTACATCACCTGACCCACAAATGAGTCATTTATATGCTTGTAGCAAGAACAAACACAGATACAAAACAATCACACAAACACCTGGCTGATCATAAGTAGAAAGCCATCATTTAAAATACACCTTGCCCTTAGCTGACGGATGCACATGCAACCAGTATAGTGACACAATTGTAGGCAAGGAAAATCTGATACTTTTTATTTCCACATCATATCATGATTGATTGTTTAAAGCCCCGATTTAACCCGGCTGTAGAAGACGGTGTATACCTTATGCCTTGTCTTGAGTGCCTCAGTTTCATTGAGAAACTTCTCTGTCATTGCACGAATCTTCTCCGACTGTGACTCAGACTGCAGACGTAGTTGGTACTCGTTCTCCACTTTCAGTTCTTCAATTCTCACATGAAGTTCCGCAATTGTTGAGTTCTAATGCATTAAAAAAAAAGATTGAAAGAAAGCATTAACTGTTCATGTAATTTGAAGACAGTGGTGATGTTGATATAAATTATCACCGTTGAACTGCACATATATTTGCAGAGCAAAAACTGTCACTCACATACTTCTGCAGTAGATGACAAAGAGATTGTTTCACCATTTGTGGCACCATGGGACAAACCAAAAACTTTGACACATCATGGGGAAAACAGGAATGCATTTGCAAAGGAACTATTTAAGTGCTTCAAGTTGCCAACCTTCTCCTGAAGCTCTGTCTTTGTGATGACAATCTCTCCAGCATAGTCTGCCTCGCGCTTGCCTGTCTGCAAGCCACGGCTCTCCTTATCCTGAACTCGGAAGAAGTAGAGTGAGCCGTCTTCGCTGGCCGTGAACAGGAAGCGATCATCCATCGAGAACGCCATCTGAATATGAACATCGACACCTCGAGTCTGAGGATCTTTGAATGTAGAAAAGATGTGTGCATGTATATACATGTGTATGCATGTGTAGAGATGTACCAGGTTGATGCAAGCATGCTTCTTATAGGAAATGTACGAGTCTGTTCATTGTGAGTTTCAAACAACCATGATACTGTTCACATTCACAATGCACTGGCATAGAGTCTCACGTGTCTTCATCTCTACACCATTACTTTACACATATGCCGATAATATGGTAGTCATAGCAATATAGTTTCTCTCATACCCTGCTGATGGGTGCACTGTGCACCAAGGAACTCTTAAACTCCAGCGGCTGACTAAGAGGGAACTTGAGTGCGTAGAGCATTCCAGTTGATGTACCGGCGAACATCACGCGTCCAGAATGGGACAGGGCTAACTGTGAAAAAGTAGTGTCAGCTGCTGACAGGGAGCGTTGAACTGACGACTCCTGAGTGAGCAAAACTATAGAATGAGAAGCATTGCCAAATTTGCAATATTAGTATTGCATGTGTGGGTAAAAGAATTAAAGACGATGTTCTGTCATTGCTTTTTACCTGTGTGCTGATCTCACGCAGCTGGCTGTCATTGCTGACCGTGTAAACAAGCTTGTGGTCAGCGGACAGCACTGCACCAGTGTACTGGGCGGACTTCATTACACAATCGCCAACTCGACTGTGGCTGGTGATGAGCCATTCGTAAACACCGCCATCCATACCACATGAAATCAACCGCTTGTCATCACTACTCCATACAAGTGCACGGATCTGCAAAAAAGATGAAACAGAAAAACAGGATTTTGAATGCAGAACAGTAGAGCTGTGAATTGCAAAATGTTTCCTTTGCAGTAATTTAGCAATTTTGAGCTACAATTATTTTGCTTCAACAATAATTAATAGAAGCAGCGGTGACGTCACTGCATGCATACATGTATGCTAATCAACCCTTCACCCCACAATGAGTCACAAATGAAGAAAAAGGAGAGGTAGCTATTAGTAACTTATGTACAGAAAAAGTTCAAAAGGCGTGCAATCAAAAGTCAGCAAAAAATTGCTCATAACGTAACTCAGTGCACAGGAAGGTGCACTGTCTAGGTTCACTCTAGAATGTGAGTAAATGATTTGCAAAGCATGATGATCGATCATTGATCTCCACTTTTTACTCGCAACAGTGCTCAGTGCACATGATGCTTGCCAGTGCATGTCAGAACAGGAAGTTTGTGCAAACTGCATGACCGCACAAGACGACACTTGCGCCTTCAGGTTCTACAAAGCTCTGTAGTGCCTGAGTTGCAAGTGGCAGCACTAGCATAGCAAAAGACAGCTGTGAATTACATTTCGAAGGAAGCTTCAAGAAAGTCTTGGACTCGTGGAGAACACTGTTGTTCATGGTCACCTGGGTGTGCCTGCCTGCGATTATTACCAAAACCTTATTATTGCCCTGAAGTATTCATGCAACAATTAATCATCACACTATTAGAAACCAGCTACTGATTTCTCTTAATGACAAGCCATGATGGTGATTTTTCCACGAAAAGATACAAGAAAGTGTTTTTCTTCTATATAGACTTACACGGCCACTGTGTCCTTTGAAGCTTGTGATCAATTCAAACGTATAAGTGTGGTAGATTTGGATGAGGTTGAAGTTGCTCGCCGCAAAAAGATGGCCGCCTGTGCTGAATGCACACTGCAATGAGATGAGTGGAAGATAATCAAAGTATTGTCCAAAACAAAACACAAACCTTCACAAACATAATAGCAAAATTGGACTTTGTCCTTCAATAACGACAACCATCCCATTGGACCTTGCAATGACACTGGCTGACCACAAGAAGCACACACATACATTCCTCAGGCTATAGACTAGCAAATATCACTCCTGTTTGTTCTTGATCAACGATGCCTTAAGTTGTGAACTTAATTTCAGCAGAGTTAGAAGCCATGAGAAATGACTAACAGGGTAGAGTCATCATGCATGGTAGTTCAATAGGTAGGTCTTTGATCTCAGTGCAAAAAATCAAAGCTGCATAGGATGAAAAAAGTGATCCCAACAATTAAGATGCACAAATGCTGTGCTATCAACTAGAGTTCACTCACCTCTCTGCAAGCACGGACATTGAACTCCTTGAACGTCGAGAAATCATCTATGAGGATGTTCATGAGGCGCAGTTTGTCGTTGAAACCAGCCAGGAGAAAAAGACCGCTTGGGTGCAAAGCGACACTGAACACTTCCTCAGTGAATTCTTTGCGAAGTTCTTGAGTGCTATGTTAAAAAAGGTGCAGGAACATGACCAGCAAGAATATGATGTCAGTGAGGTCACTAGTGTTGAGCTTAAAACTGATCACTTGCATTCACCAGGCCTCTTATCAGCTGACAGCTAAGAACAGTAGTGTTCTTCTGAATGACATGTGTAACCAAAAGGCTTGAGGTCGACTGTCCCTTGCCAAAAAAAGTAAGTCCTAGATAGAAGTTTAAAAGACAACTTCAGACGAGTAAAGCAATTGAACCAGTCCACAATTGTGTCCTGTTCATGTGCTAACATACTTTGAGGGAAGGAGAAAGAGACATCGAGAAAGAGAGAGAGAGAGAGAGAGAGAGAGAGAGAGAGAGAAAGAGATGAACTGCAAGTGTGAGACGAATGGTGCACCGAGGAATAAATTTAAGTGTATGAGGACGAGCGCGGGACGTCTTGATCAGTTTATACATGATGATACTTTTCTCTGTGTGTTGATCCATGATGATACAATGTGTACCTGCAAGAGATTACTATCTTCTGGTGACATCCACAGCTTAGTAGTGCTAATTAAGACTGGTATATACATCTAGCTCTTTTGAATCGGCAAGACTACCACACTCTTCTCATAACGAGGTAGGCTCACTACAGTTATGGTTTATAAAGTGCGGTGCGTACATTTCTGTGTGTGCAAACGATAGTTTGTAAACACTTTCCCAAACTCTCACCATTGCTCATAGTCCCATAACTGAAGCGTTCTGTCAACGGAGCAGGTAAGCAGAAGTGGCTTACGTCTGCAGATGCTCATTCCGGTTATTGGAGCACAGTGAAATGCCGGGCACAGGAGTGAAAGACCATTCTATATGAAAACACACAAGCTAACGTTTTCAACTCCAGATAACAGGTCCTTTACAATTATGGGTTTATCTCCTAAGATGTGACCAGAAGATATATTGGGAACAACAGCCCTTTTGACTCAGGACATCTATGATTGCACTGTCTATATTGTGATCAACTGTGGAAGTAGACCATATAGTGTCCTGGTCACTATACTGTAAAAGTGGAAATTTTTCAGCGGAGTTATGTTTTCATTAATTTCAGTGTGAGAGGAGTTTACCTAAAATTAAACACAACCTAAAATTTGACATGTACCATCATGTATGTGTTTTGGTCTACTGCTAGCTCATACAACCAGCCAATGCTGAAAATTTCGCTCTACCAAATTGTGTTTCTTCTGCTTCACCTAAAATATTATGCCACTGAAAATTTCCAGTTTTACAGTACTCAATAGTTGTTATGCCTGACCTGTCGAGAGTTGATGTCCTCCATTGTGATGGTGTAGATTTGTGCACCGTGTGTACAGACAACAAGTCGTTCTTCACTTGGACTGACAGCGAGATGCGAGACGGCACATGACGCAAATGACGAATGAGAATCGTTCGCAGAGGGAACTTTGAGTGATCCGACCTTTATTGAATGAGACACAAAGCATAATACACAGTACATGCATGGTTAGGCTAAAACGAATGAAGCAAAACAAAGAGTGCCATTTTCAAATGACTTCATGAGAAAGGAGAGAACAAGAATTACTGAAAACAATGTACATGTCTCCAGAGAGGAAAATGAAAAGGTCAAGAGCTTGTGTTGGAGTCACATGGTACATTCTTGTAAAGGTAGGAAGAGGAATAGCGAAGTAAAACAGGAAAAGAACTCTCTCTAAGTAAAGGAGTGTAAGAGTATGTGCCAAAAAACTATGCAAGGTCTCAACTATCCTCAGGAGGAAAAATTCTACCTTTTCAAAGAAGAAGTCTCGTTCTGTTCCTTTTTCAAGCGACTTTTCCAATACATGGACCAAGTGACCCGAGGCTGCGAAGAGGTAACGGTTGGATGACACCAGACAGCCAATGGAAGCAGTATTGCTGGATGTTAGCATACCAGCTACTGAGTCACTCATCTCTGAGCTGTTCAAAATTGATATGTTGAAGAAAGCATCACACAAGTTGTCATTTTGATCATTCTGAATTTTTACACATTTCAACATAGTAGTATTGCTTTGCAGTAATAATAAGTGAAACAAAGTTGACTAAACAGGTTCTAACAGCTTAAAAAGGGAAGTCAGACTACCTGGTGGGGAGAATTGTTTTCAGACCAAACAGTTATAATCAGCAAAAGATCAAGCGGAATATCTACATGTATTGAACATTAGAAATTTGAATGTCATTGCTGTGGGCTCAACCATCTGCCATGCATCAAACAGACTACTTTTATAGGTAGCCAGTCTTGCTCTCACTTGTGGGCAGGCTTTTGTTTACTGAGTACATGTACTATTTGTAGATCTGAATTGTTTTGAAGACAAAAGCTCCAAGTTGTTAACAGGGAAGCCCTGCCTCCATGCTCTGTGTAGAGCTGTGAAGATTGGTACTGTCAGACACAATTTACAATTAAGACTTTGCCTACCTATCAACAGCTGCCTGCCCAAGCTGTAGATCCTGCTTGAGGTCCTTTCCGTGAAACGTCATCAAGTGGCCATCATCAGTAGCAACAGCAAGGCGGTCTTCACTCAACCATGCGTGGCAGCGGTAAGCACGTTGCTCAAGCTGCTGGAAGCCAAACTGCTTGAGACTACCCTCGCTGTAGCGATAAAGACGAAAGATGCCGTCACCGACAGCACACAGTTGAGTGTTGTCCACGGGGTGGAAGGAGATCTGAAACACAAACACCAAAATATCTTGTTCAGCCGCTAGCACACACTAATCATCACTATAATTGTAGAATCATGACAAGTCTGCCATGTATGACACTGATTACAGCTCAGTGGTCTTTCAAATTTTAGCAGTTCACTGATAGAAACAGTTAACCGACTCAGGATGCCGGTTGGAAACATAGACCATATTCCCTCAATTAGTTAAGAAATAAAAACTCCGAGGACATAAACATTTACACACGTGATAGCCCGAGACAGTGTAACCTAATCTATTCTGAGTACCTCGGGCTGCTAAAGTATTCGTGTACGTGGCTGCATACCTTTTGACATACCGGGTATACCGGTACGCCATGTTTGCGCAAAATTTTCAGTCAACGCTGTTTATTTAACACCTTGATGAATTTCTCAGCTTACCTGATAAAGAGGAGATCCTTGTGCATTGGTTGCTTTCACTTGGGCGTGAATTTTCCCTCTGTCCCAGGCCCAATAGATGAGTGTATAGTCGGGAGGCCCTCCGAGAGTTATCAGGTACTTGGGATCAGCCGAGAAGGCGGCGCTAATGAACGTCTTACATTCGCTGGTTGTGATTTCGCTCTTTTTCATCATCGTCGACAGCTCCCAGATGGTAGCCTTTGCTTGGGCCCCTTGCTCGCAGACGGCAATGTACCGGCGTTTAGCTGAGACAGTCAGCGCTGTGATGCCGCTGCATTCTGGACTAGCTGGCAAAAACTCCTGCGTGCCGCTTTGCAGATCGTACAACACGCAGTTCGCTCCGCAAGCGTAAACCAGTGTGCGTTCGTTCTTGAAGGCCAGACATCCTGCCACACCGGGCGATACGCCAAAGGCGTGGATGCACTTCGCCTCGGCGATAGACATAATGAAATGACGAGTGCTAACGTGTCCCTCTTAAACGCCGAAGATATCCCAAAAAGAGTAGCGTCATTCCTTTTCAGTTTGGCGCAAATAAGCCGTTTTTGTTAGGCTTAATTTAAAACCGTCATTAAGGGCAAAGTGCGTCCCAGAATATCAAGAAGAGCTTCAAGTGAAACACTTAGATTGCAACGGAAACCATCATCGACTAGGCGATGTTGGCACTGCGACCTCACCTCGAACGGTGGTAGACGATGTCTGTGTTCAGCATTTAAACGCGTCCTCCGGCGCTCGAGCTCTGCACGTCTTTGCAATTGTTGCCTAGCAATCGTTTCTACAACAACAAACCAATCCGATCTACATAATATTATCGTAATCATGATCAACATGATCAATTCGAGATCCACTGAGCTCGAGCTGAGCGGGAAGCGCGATGGCGGGGACGGATTTATTGTATAGACTATCTACTGCTGTTTGTGTCTCGGTACATTGTTTCCCGGTTAGCGCAGCTCCTGCAGGTAATTTTCTCGCCACATTCACGTGCAAAGTATAAGGGAAGTCCGATGGCGGGGAAATTACGGATCGGTAAAGTAAACAGCAATAGGAATAGCCCAAGGTTGAAGACCTTGCGGATGAGCTTAAAGCATTGTTTCTATCATATCCATGGCAACCACTGAGAAATTAAAGGCATTTGCTGAGCGACAACTAAGTGCAACTATACCCCTTTCCTCTCGTCCCTTCCATGTGCCCCGTCGACGTCCGATCAGTGTCTGGACAGCAAGAACAACGTAACGATCCTAGCATCGCTTATTCCGGCTCCAGACGACTGCTCACTAATAGGGGTGTGATTTTAGTGTTCGTTTTTCCAGTGTTTAGTGCTCGGAGCGTCCCTTGTTTTTTCACCATTTAGTGCTCAATTAAGTGCTCAATTACAAGAATAGTGCTTGACAGTGCTCATAAAAAAGGCAAACAGACACAACATTTGCAAGTACTTGTATAATTTT
>JAOWAW010119974.1:7178-23939 GCA_028565695.1 Nicola tetela
TCCATACTTTATGAATATACAGTGTGCATATGGTCTAATAACAGTTTCTTTATGTTTCTGTTTCCCTTCAGAACGGCGAAACGCCTTTGCATTATGCAGCTAGACATGGTCATGGGGAGACTTGTGGAATTTTGTTGGACAGAGGAGCAAAGAGAGAAGCTAAGAATAAGGTACGGCGATTGTGAGTTCTTTGTAGAAATGAAGCACATATTTGAAGATTGGGAAAGGAAATGATTGTTTATGGGTTATCTTTCAGGAAACAACAGCTGGAGAGGTCAGTTAAACTGAAGTGTTTGCTCAAAGTGTTCAGAAGACTTTTATGATTTTGCCATTAAGGATGCAAGCCACCTTAAAATAGTTGCTATGTAGTCACCATTTTGTTTTTCCTTTTGTGTAGTGTTCTTTCTTTCTCTCTCTCTCTCTCTCTCAGAGTTGTGTAACGTCTTTTTGTACTGTCATCCTTTTGTGAGAGTTTCCTAAATAAATGTTCAGTGAATTGTCAGAACATGTTTGGTAGCAGAGGATGGTTACACGCTGTAGGTAGTTCGTATTGATAGTTCATTCTCTGTTCAATCCTGTTACCTTCATTTTTTTTTGGAAGATGCCAACTGAAAGTGAAAACAATATCAAATGCTCCCCTCTGACCCTGTTGACGTTGAGAGGGATGCAGATAAGCAATATGTTGAGAGAGATCTTGTTATGCTGGAACAACAATTACAAGAAAAGAAGACCTGTTTGAAAATGGGCTTCACCTGAACACATCGGCAGTTTATTGTGACACTGCAATTGGCAAGCTTGACAGATATTGAGGTTTGCACAGGATGTAGAATGTTAAAGCAGGCAGATGACCTGCTTATAATGTCCCGTTTGAGGGAGATGTATGAGAAGGCTGGTAAGGACACCTGCACAGAAAAAGTTTTGGAGATGGAGAAGACTCAAGACAAGTACGCAGCAGCCGAAAATCGAGTGAGTGAGTTCTTTTTGTCATCTTCATTGTCAGTGATCCCTTCTACACCTGTGCCATTGAGGTCAGATACACACACAAAATCTACATCAGCGGCAGCTGAGCCATCAGCTATGAGCTCCACAACTTTTGTCAACCTTGAGCGGCGTCGGTCCAAATCAGAATATGCGTTTGAACCAGATGGCCAAGGTTATCACAGTTATGCAACTCATTACTTGACCAGTCTGTCTTCATCATTTAAGGATATCAACTTGGCAACATTGTCGTTGCCTAGTCAAACATCAGATCAAGCGTTCAATAGCCCAACGCTTAGCACAGAGGTAGTTGAAGTGAGTGGCCATTCCCAAATTCAACAGCACTAAGTGCCACTATGTTGCAAGGCAGCTTCCATGGCATGTCTGGACAGTGCCCCACAATGCCTGAGTACAAGCTTCTTCAGCTTTGATCTTACCTCACAGGTGAGGCGCTGTGTGCAGTTGAAGACCTGGGATATTCAGCAATGGCGTACGACGTAGCAAAGCGTAGGCTGGAGCGAAAGTTTGGAGGTCAGTGATGTCAGATCGCTTTGTACTTGGAAAAAAATTGACAGACTTAAGCTGCTTTGATGTGGAAACATGTGGAGAAAAATTTGCTAATCTGTTGGATGTAACTGTCATCAATATGTGGGAAGCTGGTTGCACAGAAAAGTTAGGAACTGGAGCCTTTTACACAGAGCTGCAGAAGAAGCTACAGGAAACGATGCTAGCAAGTTACCATGGGTGGCTGCGCAAGGAAGCCAGATTCAACAGATGCCAATTGAGGAGTCAGTGGGGATTTTATTAGAGTGGGTAACGAAGAGGTGGAAGTTCATACTATCACCTCTGAGACAATCCATGGAGTGCAGCCAGACATCACCGCTCTGCGAGGAGCGAAAAGGGGTAGCAGAGGAGATTGGGGGAACAAGTCACATGCGTTTTTCGGCCAGCAAGGTGAAGCCTCTTGAGTTTGTGTTGAGCAACACAGAGCTTGGATGTGTACCAGGTTCCAGGGAATGTCGGAGGCATCTAGATGGGATGCAGTGAAGTGCTGTGGATTGTGTTTCTGTTGTCTTGCAGTCAATCTTTGTGGCCAGGCATGTCCTTGTTCAAAAGCCTGTGGAATTGAGCTGTGCACCTGACTGCATCATCAACTGTTATCTGGAGCGGATTGCCAACACTGGAGTTTCATGGGATGAACTGCAGACTGACCTGTCTCTTTTGCAGTTCTGCAGGGAAGTTGAAGCAAAGCTAGCTGGTGATGGCGATCCTGCTTCCAGCTCATGGAACGTTGGCCTCAATAGTGCTGATGAATGTGTTGCCTGGGCTGATGTGTCCGGTATCACTCTTGGCATTGTCACCCAAGTGAATGGCGTGACAGCAGAAGGTTGCTCTTGGTTGGAACCTCACAACGATAAGCGGCACATCAATGTCATCAAGTTGAATGCTGTCATCAAGGGTCTGTCACTTGCTACTCAGTAGAATAGTCAGAATGTTCGCCTGAAAACTGATTCCAAGACCGTTACCAGTTGGCTATGTGAGGTCATCAGTAATGTATGCCCTGTAGAAGCAAAAGATCTGTATGGGACATTGATTTAACAGTGCCTACAAATTGTGGCCAACTTGATTTTGACCTGTGATCTCTCAGTGACCATCGAATGGGTGTCAACCAACCAGAACCTCGCAGATGTCCTGACACGCATGCCTTTGGCTTGGGTGAAGTACTGCGAGGAAGTGAAAGAGGAAGTTGTCGTTGCTATTGGAGCCACTGCTTAGGTTGTCAGTCTGGTCCCGATTCAGCAGGTTGCAGATGCTCAGCATGCCGATGCTACTATCCCAACCGTTATTTTTCACTTGTCACAAGGTCAGTCTGTGCCTGGAAAGTTTTCTAAAGTGTATAATCAGCTGTTAGTGGAAGACGGCATGTTGCTTCGCTGTGTAAAGTTGTCTCTCGATGGTGTTGTTTCCATTCCTGTAATTCCTGAGTCACTGAAAGCTGATGTGCTGCTAGCTGCTCACATCAACTCTGGTCATGCCTCACGGGATAATATGATGTACAAGATGTTGCGCAGTTGCTGCTATTTTCCTGGCATTTCCGCCTCTTACCAGCGCTATGTGGTGCAGTGTGTTCAATGTGCTGCCACTAGCCCATGCAAGGGTCCAGCTGCTCCTGTTACTAGGGCAGACATACCTGGTCGTCCATGGGGCGAAGTGGTCACTGATGTTTCAGAGTTAAGATCTGACACTAGCTCCAAATTCCATTGTATGTTGATGTCTGTCAACACGTTCACAAAGGGGATCAAAGTTGTGCCTTTGCACCGTCATGATGCTGTTTCTGTTGTGGCTGCCTTCATCGGGCCTATATAAGAAGTGGGTGCTCCTGATATTATTCACATTGATAATGGCACAGAATTTTGCAATACAATTGTTGACTCCTTGTTTTGTCTGATGGGTGTACGTGTTTGGCATGGTGTTGCTCGCCACCTGCAATCACAAGACACTGCAGAGTGTGCTAATCGAACCCTGATTGGATTGATTCAGAAGGTGCTTGACTTATCATCTGATTGGATTGAAGATCCTGGCATGCTGCTGTACTGCTATAGGACATGGCCCCACAGTGTGACTGGCTTGTCTCTGATGATGGCCATGACTGGATGGCAGCCACCATACTTGATCATTGAATGCAAGACAAGTGTGTGTAACCTAGCCCAATGGGGAGAGAAATTGTCCGTCTGCTCTGCACACATTCATGACTTGGTTGAAGAGGAGTTGTCATCATCTGATTTCTTGAGCACAGATGCATTCTGCCCATACACCGTCGATGATCTCATGCTGCTAAAAGAGCTTGATCACTGTCAGAAACACCTTCCGCCGTTTGAGCCAGGTTGGACTGTGTCGCATGTTATTTCCAACTCTACTGTCATTACCTCCAAGCCTGGTTGTTTGGACAAAGTGATTAACATCGACTCCATCAAGTTTGATCCTCAGCCAGTGCCTTTGCCTGGATTGTATGACCACAGCAAAGCTCCTTGTGATAAGAGCGATGTCAATGATAGCCACAGTGATGATGGTGAAGATGAGTTCATTGTCTTTGACCTTCCAGCTAAACCAGCTGCTCCTGCAGGCAAGAGTCACTAGAGCATCAAGACAATTTGCTTGCACCTGCTTGTTATCATGATTAAGTACACTTGTATTCTCCCAAAAATTATGTTATAAGGTGATGGGGTGAAACAGAATGCTAATTATCTCAACTTGTGAAAACCTGATTTTTTGTGTGATTTGTTGTGCAAGTCATGCTTGGTAGTCCATACATGTAGTTGTTTAGTTGTTGCACCTTAACTTGTTGCTTAATAACTAGCGCCATTTTCTGATTTTGATGAGCACACACAATCCAGACGAGATCAGAGTTGACAGAGGCTCCCCCTCTTGGAGTTGTCGTTGTAGTTCTCTTCTTTTCTGTCTACCTATTATTATTACAGAAACGTTTCACCTAGCAGCAGATCGATTTTCCTCATGGAAAAGGCTTATTCATCTTGTAGGATAGGTTTTCTGCTTTGTGGGGAGCTGTTTATCTGATGGCTGTGTACACCAGAAGAAGAACTGATGGTTGATGAGTTACAACACGCAGAGGGAGTTATTGTTCAGAAGGAGCAAAAGTCTGCATTTCAGGAGGAGTATTTGGCTCTTTCACCAGGTTATTCTGTTCCAGCAAAGTCCTCTTTAGCAGTTCTGTGCCCGCACCTTGATGAAGAGGGACTTGTACACTGCAACAGCTGGATTCAATACGCTGATTGGCTGAGCTATGATGCATGCTACCCAGTGATTTTACCAAGGAGAAGCTGGGTAATGATGTTGATAATCAAGGATAGGCACAAGCACAGTGGCCATGCTGGCATGAATCAGGTTCTTGGTGAACTTTCAGGTCGTTACTGGATCTGGGCTGCCCGAGAGGCCATTCGGGAGTGGCAGAATCAGTGTGCAGCTTACAAGAGAGATCGAGCAAAGGTGGCCAGACAAGTTATGGCACTTCTGCCATCAAGTAGACTGTTTGCACCACTGCGTGCTTTTGCAAAAGTAGCTGTCAACTTTGTGGGGCCTATCATTATCATTCAAGGCTGTGGACGTCATGCCAAGTGTTACTTGTGCTTTTTTACATGTCTGCGCTGCCATGCTGTCCATTTGGAGTTAGCCTACAGTCTGGATTTTGATTCATTTTTGAGAGCATTGAACTGCATGATTAATCACCATGGGGTTCCGCTGGAAATCTTCTCAGATAACAGAACAAATTTTGTTCGTGCAGAGAGGGAGCTGGGAGAGCTTGTAGATTCACTCAAACAGAGATCATTTGCTGAGAGGAACAGCTAATAAGGGCATACATTTGGCAATTCAATCCACCGGCAGTGCCACATTTGGTGAAGTACACGAAGTGATGGTCTGAGCAGCAAAGCGAGTGCTTTCTGCTGAACTGGGAAACACTGATGTTACAGATGAGAACTAGTTAGCATGTTGACTGGCGTTGAAGCACAACTGAATTCAAGACCATTAACGTACCAGTCAGCTGATGCCCAAGATGACTGTCTGTTGACACCAAACCATTTCTTTCATGGTCAGGCAGGAGGACAGTTTGTACCAGAAATAACCAACACGATCACATTTAATCCGAGAGAGTGCTGGTGACGAGTGTAGCAGGTGATTTCACGCTTTTGGCGTCAATGGTAGGCAGAATGGCTGCCAAGTTTATCGCAACACCAAAGTGGTTGAAAACTCATTGTAACTTTAAAAATGGGATGTTGTTCTTGTGGTCAATGCTGATATTCCAAGAGGACATTGACCCCTAGGTCATGTGCTTGATGTTTATCCCGGTTGAGACGGAAAGGTGAGAGTGGCAAAAGTTCTCACAAACAAGAAGGAGATGCTGAGACCTGTGACAAAGTTGTGGTTGTTGGACAGTCAAAAGTAAAAATGACTGTGCTGTCATTTTCTGTGAGCTCTCCTTTGATTACTCACCATGTGTTATCTTTCTTTTGATTACTCGCCATGTGTTATCTTTCTTTCTTATCTAATTGTTTGTTGTGCTTCCTTTGAGACCTTTCTATTTTAGCGTAAGTTTTTGGTTGTACTGTTTCGATATGTTATATTGAGGAAGGGGAGGATGTTCAGAAAACATATGATTTATGCAGTTAAGGATGCAAGTCACCTTAAAATAGTTGCTGTGTAGTTGCCATTTTGGTTTTTCTTTTGTGTAGTGTTCTCTCTCTCTCTCTCTCTCTCTCTCTCTCTCTGAGTTGTATAACATCTTTTTGTATTTTCATCCTTTTGTGAGTGTTTCCTAAATAAATGTTCAATGAATCGTTGGAACATAGAGTTTCTGTAATATTTGTTCTTGTTTTGGAGACGTGATTACCTCTCCATGCATTTCTTATGCTGAAAGAATATGGTCGTACAACAGTTTTCATATGTTTTGCTATCTGTTCAGCATGGCGGAACACCTTTGCAGTATGCAGTTTCCTTGAATCACATGGAAACTTGTGGAAATTTTGTGGCGTAAAGGAGGGAAAATAGAAGCTGAGGTTTGCTGTGACCCACTAGTCTTGGGGAGCAAAGTGCACACTGACTAATATAGTCCAAGTAAATTTAGTATACCATGAGGAGAAAACAAACTGAATGGACTGACCATGGGGAACAACTGACTTATACATGGCCTTGAAGAGAGAGAAGATAACAAGATGTCTCAGCCCACCATCTAGTCTGGTTGTTGTTTTTGCAAACTAATTTCTACGTGGAGAAGGTCTAAACAGGTCATTGCCAACATACATGGTTAATACATTACATTTCCCTCCTTTTTTCAAGGAGCAGTTTTAGCTTTACACAAACAACAGAGATCTCTAACGAAAAGAAGTCACACAGTCTTTAAAGCATGCTGGCGGGCCAGCATTGCATCCGGGCCAGCAGTATAGAAGATGGAGGTTCTGGCATACACAGTTTATTTCTGTGTGATTTTTTTCTGATTAATTTTTCAGAAATTGGAAAAATTCCCAGTCAAATCTCTGTTACATTACCCACCCTCAAACAGGGAAATCCC
The DNA here is from genome assembly GCA_028565695.1 of Nicola tetela. Taxonomy (NCBI): domain Eukaryota; kingdom Metazoa; phylum Porifera; class Calcarea; order Clathrinida; family Clathrinidae; genus Nicola; species Nicola tetela. The sequence goes on from JAOWAW010119974.1 coordinate 14,239, forward strand.
TGTTGTTGTGTCCCTCACCCAGACATCCAACAAGAGAACCTGTTGTCAACATTAACCACACAACAACAACCAATTTTATTACATTTGACAGGTGTACATAAACCCCGTATCATGGACATGTAAACAATGACTAATAATGAAATACTAACGATGACCATATCAGGCATGACCATAACATGCATGCATCATTCATGCAGAGACTACATTCCCCCTTTTCTTCAGACTTTAAGACACATAAAGAAATGGTTCACAACAGACCACAAGAAATAGAAAACCCACAAAAATTTATAATATGTAATCAGCCTATTGAACCTTTGGATACCACTCTTGGATTGATCTTCTCAGTTCAATCACAGGCTCTACAGACTGCTGAGCTTCAGCACATGGTTCAGTACCAACTGTTGGATCATGTAAAGGTTTGACTTGTTGCACATTGTGGCATACACCAGGTCTATGCTGGGCTGTCTGGTGGTGCAATCTCAACTTGATCATCGTGTTGTGCTACAACAGTGTGTGGTTCAGGGTGGAACGTTGTAAACATCTTGTTGTAAGGCGCTTGTTGGATCAAGACAGAATCGCCCACTTTGAGATCATTCTCCTGCCAATTTCAATGACTGTTGAACTGGTCTGTGGTCCTTTGTTGATGTTCTGCCACATAGTCACAAACTTCTTAATCAGAAGGTAATCTGTCAGCCTTGGGAAACAACTTACTCACTGTTGGCAGCTTTGTACATAGAGACCACCAATGCAAGAGAGTAGCTGGGGGTGCACCTGTTGTGCAACGAGGAGGTTATTTGATACGCTATGAGAAAATGTAGCAGTTCCTGACACCAGTCTTTCCCTTCAGCATGAGCAATTCAAATTGCCTTCATGAGTGTCTTGTTTTGGCGCTCCACCTCTCCATTGGCCCTGGTCACAAGGGTGTTCTCCGACGGTGGGCTATTCCCATCTCCTTGAGGAACTGGTCAGTCTTGTGAAACAAACCAAGGACTATTATCCATACACAATCCCTCTGGAATCCCATGGTGTGCAAACTGGGCACTGAACTATTGAATTATTACTTGAGATGTAGTAGACCTTAGAATGTCCACTTCAAAGAACTGACTGTAATAGTTGACTAGTACCGGAATGGATTCACCACTAGACAATGGTCCAAGCAAATCTGCAGCCAGCTCTTCCCATGGCTGTTCTGGAAATGGGGTGCTCTTAACAGGGGTTGGCATCCATGGCACATTCAACACATCACTTCAACTTCATGGTCTTTTCCTGGCCACCATACTTTCAACCATAAAAGCTCCTTGGTCTTAACCACTCCTTGGTGGCCTTCATGTGCCAAACATAAAACGTGCTGACAAAGAACAGTTGGGACAAGAATGCAAGGTCCTCATAGAATGACATAACCAACATAGGTGAGTTTGTGCCGTACTGCAGAAAAGGACTTAGGAGCATCCACTCAGTTGTCCCTCTGCAGGCGTTCCCTTAGAGTGACCAGCTCTGGATCATGTTTGGAAGCTTGTTCCAAATCATGGCTATTCAGTGCCACAGAAACTGCATGTACTGTGACAGATTACTGTACTCACTCGAATAGAGCCCCCTCTCATATAGAAACCCCCTCTTGGGCACTGCATGAAATAATAAAACCCCCTTTCAAATACTGACTGGGGCTACTATTCAGCCATCTGAGAGTTGGTACATCAACAATTGCAATATGTACTACATACATGGGTGTACAACAAAGTCATGTGCACGCATTCACGCAACAAGCACGCGCGTGAAGCGGGTACATGTACACCACATACTATGCCAGTTGTGCCATATAACTTACCTGTAGCTACCGCTATGTGGCTGTTCCTGTTTGCTGCTGGACTGTTTTTCCCATAATGTAACTGAAAAGAATCTGGACAACTTTACTTTGACCAAGGTTGAAATAATATAGCCCCCTCTCAAATAGAAGTCCCCTCTTGAATAGAAGCCCCCTCAATAAGGAGTTTGAAAAAATAGAAGCCCCTGGCTTATATTTGAGTGAATATGGTATATATGACTGTCATCACCACACCGACTGCTTTTGTTCATGAGATGTGAAAGCACATCTGCAATATTCCTTGCTGATGACACATATGTCACTCAGAAACAATCAGGCTGCATCCTCAACACCCAGTGCTTGTCCCTTGCTGATGGTTTCAATGTTGGAGAATAGATCACTTCAAAGGCTTTGTATTCTGTGACCAACTCAAACTCATCTAGACCATACAGGTACAGATGAAAGCTCTCACAGACCCACACCAATGCCAAGGCCTCTTTCTCAGTTTGACTGTACTGTCATTCTACATCAATGAGGCTTCTGCTGGCATATAGGACTGCTCTGTCTGCACTGTCTTGATGCTGGATTAAAGCAGCTCTAAGACTGACTGGGCTTGCAGCAGCAATCACCTTTGTAGGTGCGTCTCTCTTGAAATAGGCTACTTCCTTTGCCTGTACTAGCTGGTCTTTCAGCTTCTCAAAGTCCTGCTGCTGTGCTGTTCCTCACTGAAAAGATGCATCCTTGCATGATATTGCTCATAACAACTTGGCTGTACTGGAAAAAATTGGGGATAAATGGGCGCTAATACCGACCATTCCTAAAAAGCTGTGAGTCTCTGAAGTTGTCTGTGGCCACTCGGCCTTGGTGACTGCTCACACCTCTTCTGTTGGGCCTGTGCCATACTTGCTCACCAAGAAGCCCATAAACTTGACTTTGGGCATTCTAAAGAAACATTTTCTGGGTTTAGCATGGGGCCTTGCTCCAATAGGCACTGTAGCACAGCCAGCAACTGTCAACTGTGTTCTTCCTTATCTTTGCCATGCACCACTATGTCATCTGCAATGCTGGCTGCTGCATTGCAGCCTGCTAGCATCTGGGTGATAATGTGTTGGAATTTCCCTGGTGCTGATGTTACACCAAAGCTCAGGTGCTTGTAATGGAAGAGGCCATCGTGTTGAGAAGGTAGTAATGTTGTATAACCCCTCTTCCAATTCAATCTCATGGAATCCCTGTTTGAAGTCGAGTTTTGAGAAGACTGTACTCCCATTCATCTCATCAACTGTTGGTATCAGCAAATGTTCATGAATAATCACTTTATTGGCCCTGCGCATATCCACACACAGGTGGATATTGCCCAACAGCTTGTGAGATAATTCAATCAGACTGACCTGTAACAACTTGACCTAACTTGGCTTATTCAACACACAGTCTTTCTAATTGAACGTCAAGCTCACACAGAGACAACAAGTGTTTCTTGTCAACCAAACATTGCAAGCTAGCAAGACATGTGCTCAAGTTGCACTTGCGCATAAATGTACTTCATAGGCGTTAAGGTGGCTATATACATTGTACAGATAATATAACGTTAATGCACTACATCCCTCCTTCCTTCAGATTGAAAATACATCTCAAAAATTCATCAGAAAATAACAGCAACCATCATTCTAAAATGTAGTCCTTCAAATAGCCCGTGTCCCTCTCAGAACCATTCCTCTGATGTATGTCGGTTCCATACGCACTTGCTGATAATGCTTTGGCATATGCTGCCAGTTACTTGACTTCTGTGCATGTCACACAGCTTTCAGTTCTTCATCCTCAAAAGAAGCTGCCCCAATTTCATGTATTTGTAAAGCCCATCGCACGGCTGCTTGTGCAACTGCTCGAATATACTGGTTATCACTTTGTGATGAGACCATGCTCACTGATGTCAATCTTGACAGGGTATCTGCAATGTTCTTTGTTGAGGGCACATACAGGACATTGAAGTTGTATGGCTAAAGTATTAACATCCACTGCTCCATACGTGCAGAAGGTTTTGAATGTGGTGAGTAGATGTATTGGAGTGCCTTGTGATCTGTCATGAGATCAAATACCTGAAGCCTATAGAAGTACAGGTGAAAACATTCACACAACCAGACTAAGGCTAATGCCTTTTTTCGTCTGACTGCATCTGTATCTTCTTTCTACTTGGCTAAGCAATCTGCCAGCACAGCTCACTGGGTGCCAAACACCATCTTGCTGCTGCACTAGCATGGTGCCTAGGCCCACTGGACTTGCATCGGCATTAACTTGCATTCTTGCATTCTTGTCAAAATTTGCAAGGGTGGAAGCTTCCACCAGCTGCCTCCTTAGCATGGTAAATGCTTTCTCCTGGGCTTCACCCCACTGAAAATGAGTACCCATGTTGTGTGAGGTTGTGAAGAGGCTTCGCAGTTGTTTCAAAGTCTGGCAAGAATCGTGCACTGAACCCTATTAGTCAAAGAAAGATCCTAACCTCTGATGTTGTACTTGGTCTTGATGCTTCATGCACCGTGGTCACTTTGGCCTCAGTTGGTCCAATGCTGTACTGCGAAAGCAAAAGATCCATAAACTCAATTTTTTTGCATGCGGAAACAACACTTCTTGATCTGCAAAGTCAGGCCTTCCTCTTTCAGTTGTTCCAGTACTGCAAGCAGTCGCATGTCATGCTCCTCTTCATTCTTGCTGTGACGATATCTAGATTTGAGTGACTATCAATAATGGTATCAAGCCACCTTGATAATGATGGCTTCCTGATATGATCACAGCACATGTTTATTGCTTGCATGCTGAAAGACAGATTTTGAAGAAAAGAATTGTACAAAATGATGTTGAACCTTCAAAGATAACTTGTTACACTTGCCAGTCAGTATGATATCATTGGTGATGTTGGCCACTCCTTGACAATTTGCAACACTTGCTGCACAATATGTTGGGATTTTTCTGGTGCTGAATTTATTTTGAAGCTCAATCGCTTATACAGGAAAACACTACCATGTGCAGCAAATATTGTTGTGTCCCTTAAGTCTTCATCCAGCTTTATCTGGTGAAACCCAACTATAAATCAAGCTTTGAATAAACACTGCTTCCATTCAGACTCTCTAACACTTCATCCACTGTTGGCATGGGGATTCTTTCTCTCCTGATGGCTTCATTAGCTCTCCTCATGTCTCCACAGATCCAGAAATCTCCTGATGGCTTAGGCTCAACAACAGCTGGGCTTCACCATGTTGTTGGCCCATCCACTCATTCTACGATGTCATGCTCAATATGCTCATTCAACTTCTTTTAGACTTTCTCTTTCAGCAATTATGGCACTCTTCTTGGCCGTTGCACCACTGGCAGTACATCCAGATCAATGTGCAGTTTCAACTGATAGTCTCAGCTTTCCCATTTTGCTGAAAACATCTGGAAACTGTCACTCAATTTGTTTTGCAAACTTGTTATCTTCTTCCTCAACTGAGTTTGCATCTGTTGACTGGTGAACAGCTAAAACTCCAAATTTCTGGGTAGTGTCAAATCCTATCAAGATTCGACCCTTCTCCTAACGAAATTTGCTTCCACTTGTGCCATTCCTGCACGCACTAGGGCGCTGAATTCACAAGCGACATCAAGCTGTCTTCCTCCATATACATATGATGTCCTCCGGCTGGACCACTCCATCACATTCAAGCCCCTAACCCACAAGGATGCACACTCTGCTTCTCCCATTAAATTGCATGCAGATCCTGCATCCAATAAGACTTGAGTCTGGACCCCACCAATGCTGATCATGCTGCTTGAACACTTTTCTCTTGCCTGTTGGAAATAGAGAATGTAAACTTGTTGCCTGAGTCCTCAGTCACTGTGTGAACTCCTTCCCTCTGGCAACGCACTGGCTTAGATGCCCAATAGCGATCAATTCCAGGAGTTGTTTTCCTGTCCCTTGGCACTGACCTGCATCTGGTCACAAAGTGGTCTATCTTTCCGCATGATTTGCACATCTTGATCTTTGCAGGGCAGTCCAAGTCTTTTCCCACATGTCCCTACTGACGGCAGCTGTAACAGATTCATTTGGCTACTTACCAGCACTGGCAACATTTGAACCCTGTCAACGTCCACATCCACTTGCAATTGTACTCATGCACCTGACTTCGGCCTCTGTGGTATTCCTGGATGCCAAGTGCTTCGTTGTGGCTTGTGTTGTTGCCACCTCCCATGCTTGGTGATCTCCAGTGCATTTGCGAGAGTGACATTTTTCATTTTTCCGCAATTTGGCGGAAGATATCTTTTCTATTGACTGGTCACAAATGTGATCCTCTGGGTCCGTGAAGTTACAATATCTGGCTTGTCGTCTCAACTGGACAACAAACTGACTCATAGTCTCCACTGGCTTCTGGCTCAACTACCGGAAAGTATGTCGCTCAAAAGGTACATTTTCTTCCACCTTGAAATGACTATTTAGGATATGGACTGTATTAGTGTATGCATTATCGTTTGCATGTGGGGCTCCAGGTCAGTCAATGTGTCAAATAAGTCTGGACATCCATTTCCCTCTTCATAGTACTGGCAGGCTGGAATCCATTTTTTCTATCACTCAGCGACTTGAGATGAAGGACCACCAAGATCAAATGAAGGCAAAGGCTTGCCTCGTGCCATACTCGTCGTCAATGTAACAATTTGACCTAACCTGGCTAATTCAACACACAGTCTTTCTAATCAAAAGTCAAGCTCACACAGAGACAACCATTGTTTCTTCTCAATCAAGGGTCACAAGCTGTCAAGAACATGTGCTCAAGTTGCACACATGCATAAATGTACTTCATAGCCTTTAAGGTGGCAATATACATTTTATTGATACTAATGAATATTATAATGCTAATACACTATATGACCCAGTTTTTTGGCCCATTGTCATTGTGCAGCCAAAGCTGGTACTCCTTTAACTCTCCCACTCCATCAAACACTGGAGCAAACGTTTACTGTATCCCTTCTGCATACTGCGCTGATGACTGTGATTCATCAATAGCATTAATCATGCCGTTGTCAACAGAAACTGGGCCAGTACACAACACGTTAAGGTTGCGTGCTGCAGTGCAGCCCAACACAGAGCGTCTGTCCCTCCAACTACAATAAACTGTGATGTGGCTGTCAGTCCATTCACCACAAAGTCTGCTGTGAACTCTTGACTACATCTACGGGTTTCTCTCCATACCTGAGCAGTGGCTTTCAAAAACATTGCAATTGCTTGATGGGGAGTCCTCTTTCTTGCACCAATTTGAATTCAGCTCTTCCAATCAAGTTCACTGTCGATCCAGAGCCTATCAGCACTGGCTGCATGACTGCTGATATACGTACAGAGATCAATGGCTCTGCCTCATTTGCACTGTGACCCATGCTTCCGATGTTAAGCAGTCCTGGCATGTTGCAACAAAAAAATTAATATCTCCTCATCATCTGCAGGTTCAGCAACACTGACTGGTTCTTTCACCACGATGCTACACATTTGTCTTTTTACCCCACAGAGTGGTTTCGCACTGTGTGGGCAGTTGTTGTGCTGCTCTTTTACAGTTTCAGATCAACACCATATGCTAAAGTGTCCTGTTTACCACATGTTCAGCACTCTTTTCCACAAGTTGGACAGGAAGAATCATCTACATCTCAAGCTCTCCTGAGTCATACCTCTTTGCAGGCCTCTCTTTTCTCTCTCTTTCCCCTCTTTCTCTCTCTTTCCTCTCCTCCTGTTTATCTTTTCACTTTTTCTTTTAACAGGGGTGTGACCTTGAGGAGTATGCATTTACTTTTTCTGCATTCCTATATAAATAAATATCTCTGACTCTGAATCTGAGTCTGAGACAGAATTACCATGCCCATGTGTACTGTATCCGCATTTACTGTACCAGTATTGATCTCCCTTGGCACAGTCCCAAGGTTTTCTCTGGCACTTGATTTATGAAGCATGGTAGGGGTCTGTGAGAGTTTCTCATGTCAGCACACCTTCTTAGGTGTACATGCATGAGTCAGTGTATGGCATAGACTTTCAACCACAAAATCCGTATACAGGCAGGCTGTTCATGAGACCATGCCTGTCCTATACCTACGTTTCCTGTACTGACATTCATCTCTTTTGGCAAGGTACAAAGTTTTCTCTGTCCTTGGCCTCAAAATATGTAGGTAGGGCCTGCTACGACTACAGCTAGTGTTCTATGTGTGTGTGCCACTTGTTCAATAATGTGCCTAGTTGTTATGGATCAATTAAAAAACTATGTGCACCTACAATGACCTTGGCAAACTGCACATTGTCATTGTATAGTTTTGTGATCAGTTACAAGACGTTCATTTTGTTGTGTGTTTATAGCATGGTAATACACCACTTCATTTTGCTGCTGAGCACACGCGCCAGTACACAGAGAAAGAGTCACGGTACATACAGCTTGTCAAGACTCTACTCATTAATAGCGCTGACCCAACAATCCAGAATAAAGTAAGTGTTACTCATTCACTTTGGGATTTTTGTTATGCTTACTTTTGTATTCTACACCCTTCAAAATCAGATTACAAAGAGACAAGTTATGCTTCACAGCACTATACAAAACAACCTTTACCTTCTCTCCAGCTGTTGTGTTTGAGACCAAAAGCCTTATAAAAACAGATTGTTGTCTTGAAGCTGCTATCCAATGCTAGAAAACGTCCTGAGATCACTTTCATGAACTGGTGAATGCATGTAACTACTTGGAATGGTACTTGTATATGTCTGTGTGCGTGGGGATTTGTAATTACGAACTTCTCGCTGGGTGTATATACAAGTAGTGAGTGTATATACAAGTAGTGAGTGTATATACAAGTAGTCAGTGTATATACAAGCAGTCAGTGTATATACAAGAGGTCAGTGTATATACAAGTAGTCAGTGTATATACAAGTAGTCAGTGTATATACAAGCAGTCAGTGTATATACAAGTAGTCAGTGTATGTACAAGTAGTCAGTGTATATACAAGTAGTCAGTGTATATACGAGTAGTCAGTGTATGTACAAGTAGTCAGTATATATACAAGTAGTCAGTGTATATACGAGTAGTCAGTGTATATACAAGTAGTCAGTGTATATACAAGAGGTCAGTGTATGTACAAGTAGTCAGTGTATGTACAAGTAGTCAGTGTATATACAAGTAGTCAGTGTATGGACAAGTAGTCAGTGTATATACAAGTAGTCAGTGTATATACAAGCAGTCAGTGTATATACAAGTAGTCAGTGTATATACAAGCAGTCAGTGTATGTACAAGTAGTCAGTGTATATATGAGTAGTCAGTGTATATACAAGTAGTCAGTGTATATACAAGTAGTCAGTGTATATACGAGAGGTCAGTGTATGTACAATTAGTCTGTGTATATACAAGTAGTCAGTGTATATACAAGTAGTCAGTGTATATACAAGTAGTCAGCGTATATACAAGTAGTCAGTGTATATACAAGTAGTCAGTGTATATACAAGTAGTCAGTGTATGTACAAGTAGTCAGTGTATGTACAAGTAGTCAGTGTATATACAAGAGGTCAGTGTATGTACAAGTAGTCAGTGTATGTACAAGTAGTCAGTGTATATACAAGTAGTCAGTGTATATACAAGTAGTCAGTGTATGTACAAGTAGTCAGTGTATATACAAGCAGCCAGTGTATATACAAGTAGTCAGTGTATATACAAGCAGTCAGTGTATATACAAGAGGTCAGTGTATATACAAGTAGTCAGTGTATATACAAGTAGTCAGTGTATGTACAAGTAGTCAGTGTATATTCAAGTAGTCAGTGTATATACAAGTAAAGGGTAAAGGGTAAGGGTAAAGCAACTATATTTTTTACGTGCATTGGCCAAATAGCACATTTTTGCTAATCGAGGGCGTTTGCACG
>JAOWAW010119975.1:643-12547 GCA_028565695.1 Nicola tetela
TATTAATGGGAGTGCATTCACTTTGTTGTCTTGATCATCCAAGCTGCACTTTCTCCTCTTATAAATTTAATAGTTAATACCCCTTCCAATAGAAGGGATGTAATTTCTTACGTTTGAAAAAAAGGTGCTGGTGAGCATTTGATTGATCTAGTTACCAAAGACAAAGTTAGGCTAAGTTGGCAACCCCAACACCATTACTTTCCAGCTAAATGTGCAGCGTTGTTGTTGAGGAAGAGTAGCGCTTTAACCCACATCATCATGGGTAACATAGTGTACATAGACAACCCCAGCATGTACAACATTGTTGGAAGAGCATTGGTGCATGTGCGTGTATGTGAGAGAGAGGACATTATTCTGACTAACCACGCCCCATATTCACGTTGCTGCAGTCCGCTAAGAGCAGCAGCCTTTCCAGTGCAGTTGGTTGGTTGTCGCTTCCGTCGTAAAGAAATTGAGGTCTGCTTGGACAGCCATGTTCTCTATCGTCTGCTGTCACCATGGTGATGTACTTTTGGATAAAGGATTACATAACTCTGGTTGATGGTGTGATCACTGGTGGGTAGAGTTTTCATACCACATCCCTGTATCCCATTCTTCATGTCTAATGATGTATGCTACTCAACTCTGTCTGCTTGTTACATACCATTGAGGCGGACATGGACCATTTCGGTCTTGACTGTGCCTGACGAATTTTTCACTTCACAATGGTAGTGGCCATCATTCCAGTCACGCACACAGTCAATGGCTAATGCTTGGCGTTGTCCATTTGGCACAGGCAAGTCGTAAAAGAACCACTGGTACTTGAGGTCATCCCCTTCCACTTCAAACATTAGCTGCAGCTTCTCACCATACTCAACGTCATGTATCTGTTTCGGCTCTGCTGTTATTAATGGACAACCTAACACATGCAAGTGTAGTACACACATATACACACATTCCCGCATGCACACATGCACACGCATGTACACATCATACACATATACACACCAACACGCATATACGTATACATGTACACATAGCACACACAATCTAGCATTTACACATAGCATACACATATGCAAGTCCCTGCATATTCAGTTCCTCTCCCTAGAAGAAAGGAATACACATGCCGAGAAATGTTCTCTAATTGTACATAGGCATTGGATTAGAAAACACTGAAAAAGGTAGAGCAATAGGTAGTAACTGTGCTTCAACATGAACATGCAAGCAGTGCTTCTTAAATCATTAATTTTCCCCGCAGTCTGTACATGTCAACAGCCACATTTCATGGAAAGCTACATTTACAGATCATGAGAACCGCTGTCCTGCGCTAGAGCTGGCTGTATATTTCTTTGCATATATAGGAATCAATACTGTGAAGTCTAGATAGAAGGAACACCAGCAATGTACAGTCAAGGCAGAAATGAAAATTGGCAGAGACAGACAACAAACTGGAGAGCTAACCTTTCTGCACGTAGCGAACTTTTATTTCGCGGGAAAACGAGAATCCAGCATCATCTTTCACTAGACAATTGTAAAATTCCTCCTCTCCTGGATGACGGCCACTGTGAGCTGAGAGGCGTAGCACTGATTTTGTCTCACAAGGAATATCTCGATTTCGACAACGCCACTGATATGACACAGCTGGCTCTCCGTCACCCACACACTCCAGCATTATGTCATCACCAACCCGAACCATTACTTCTTGTGGAGGCTGTTGGAAGATTACCGGTAGCCCTGGTCAAAGCACAAGAACAGTCAAAGTCAAGAAGTCCTTGTATTGCAAAGAGAATCATCACCAATCATTTTCTCTTTTTCCTGGCTAAGGCTGCACACAATGGACTTGAAGCTGCAGTGGCCAAGAACCCAGCCAAAACTAAAACCATGATGCCAACTGCTTGACGAATCCCAGGCCACCAGCTCAAAAATTACTGCTTCATGGTAAGCTTTGTAGCTACGCCCTGTATCCAAGGAAACCTGAGGTATTGTACACACAAATATCAGACCTAGCTTGTCAGACGGCAGTCACAAAGCTTGCCACGAGGTGAGTTTCCCTTGAAATGTCAGGTTTGCCAGGCAGTTTAGATCAGGGTTTTCGTTTTCACTAAGCACTTGGTTGCTGCAAGTTCAATTCCACCATGTGCAGTCTAAGCTGGTGAAAAATGATAAAACAATTGGCAAACATTCAACTTAAAACCATTTTGATACTTGCTGTTTGGATATCAATATCTAAAATGGTGAAAATTGTAATGAGTTCTCACTGTGGGTTTGCATTTCCTTCCCGTTGCGGTCATTGTCCTTCACGCATAGAACACAAAGACGGAAAAACGGTTAAACCTGCAGCACATGACCATCCCCAAACACCATTCAAGTTCACGTATTTTGGGCATGCATGGTATAAACACACGTTTTCAGCTCCTTGACTCTAACAGACAGACACACATTAAGGCGGAGCATGGGTATATATACGTACTCGCTCCAGAGAGTTGCTTGGAAACCACAAAGACAGGTGTTCAAGTCGACGCACAGGCTCAGCATTACTGTCAGTTGGATAGACAGGCAAGTGAGATGATAGGTAACCGCTCTGCGGTGTCACTGCATCTAGACAAGTGGCTTCAGCACATGCTAAAAGCCTATGAGGAGAGCACTTCTTCTTGCTGACATACACAAGACACTCTGTGTCACCAGCACTGCCTGAATTGGCAGCCACACTTGTACCCAGTGAGAACACTAAACCAGCCATTCCTTGAGATTTGATCTCAGAGGCAGTGTGCAATATGAACCGCTGGAGTTTCATACAGTGCCTGTGGAGATCTTCACGAATATCCTCCCAGTTTGCCTGGTTGTCTGAACATTCAACAGTGATCTTCAACCAAAATGAACCATGGAAGAGAAGAAATGCAAAGCGGTCATCAAGATGAAGACGAGCAAAGCGGCGATATAGCTGCGGGCATAAAGAATATTCTGTGACACACCGTGCCACCATGCGATAGAAAAATGCCTCAGGAAGAAAGCCAATTGACAAGATCAGGTACAGTGGAGGAGGATCATTCGGCAATACATTGACAACAGCTACAGTCTGTGGATCATAGCGTAGCAGTGATGGAGCCATGTAGTTTGCATCTTCGTCTGCAGGCTGCTTTTTCTCTCCCGAATTGACACTGCAGTCATTTGTTATGGTCTGGGACCTGGTGATGGCTAGTGATGGGCTTTGACGGAACTTGCAAACAAGATCGAACTTCACCATAATGTGCAGTAAATGCCCACACAGCCTGGAAACCTCATCTTTTTCCAGGTCTGGCAAGATGTCAGACCACATGTGAGCAATAAGCTTTGGATCGAGAATGCCTGTCTCCCCAGCTTGTTTCCACAGCTTGGTCAGCATTGGCTGCAGGTAGTTGAGTGGAGGAGCACTGATCAGATGCTTGAAGATGTTGACAAGCCATTGTGGGTCAAGCACGACAAAATCTCGCAGCTCTTTTGTGTCACCAAAGTACACAATGACTCCCACATCATGGTAGAACTGCAGCATCTTGGCCAGCTCATCAACTTCGGTGATGCCACAAGCCTATAGACAGGCAAAATACAGAGCATAACCAGACAACACTAGGCACAGCTCAGCCACCATCAAAGGGAATCACATTACTTTTATCAATTCAAGTCAGGCCCAGTAGGGACTGCAAAGGGGCTCCCACAAATATTAATGGGCATCTGTGCGTGTGTGCCCGTGTGTCTGTGTGCCATGGGGCTGCAGCACTCCCTCCTAGCCCCCAATTACACGTAGTTTGTACAGAGCACCCTACTGAGTGCCTGCATTCTCTTTTGGCAACTACATCACTACTAGCATCTTGGGTTGCCGCATGGGGTGTTGCACCCCAGGATTAGAGAGGACCAGAGAACACTTTTGGGACATTTTTGCAAGAGTTGCCATGGCATTGGGACTGACTATGTGACAATGCGTATCAAGTGACGAGCAATGTACACGTACGTGTCATGGCAAGGTGAACCATGATGTAAGCATGTCAGAAGATACATCTATCGACAACTCACCAACTAATGCTGAGCAAACTGGCTATGGTATCATTGTTTGCGTAAATCATCGAAGGGTGTTTATTTGCCTGATGGAGGTCAGAGCTGGCTGACCAAAACATCACCAAACAAATTTTGTGCTGATGAAGAGCAATGTTTTGACAAAATATCAGTATCATTTTTATACTTATTCGATAAAAGTAACAAGATTTCGGGCCAGGGAGTGACGAAGGGTTGTTCTTCGCTCAACTGTCTTTTACAGTTAGCGATGCTTTCTTCTTCTAAGTTATGGTTTCCCGCACAATAGTCTACAAGGCGGTACGGCGAATGTCCTTGTACGCTCCTGGCCATGGTGCCAGATTTATTACTTGGATCAAGACATTGCAGAGGGCTAATGCATACCCACACATCCCGTATTTGCGTTTGCCATACTCATGATACTAGCATTCACGATGGCCAATCTTACTTGCTATGATCCCAAAGTCTTCTTCTGGGTCTGTGTTGTAGGATCAGCTGGGTAGTCTGCGGGCTAGGGTTCCATGCACATGTGGCTAGTAACCTCAATTAAGCGGTAACAAAAATCTTCAAGTGTGAAACCACTTCATAAGGCTTTGGAAAGCCACAAGGTGCATCAAAGCTCAATTTACTAAATTTAGTATGTACTGTATTGCAATACAAAATATAGGAAGGGCCTGCAAGGGTTCCATGCAATTGTGCCACATGTAGTCCCTCATGGCTTTCCTGGAGCGATGTGAGCTTGCATACATACTCACAGAATAGAAGTGGGCAGGGATCTACTGCTGGGTCCCCCCCCCCCCCCAGAAGGATTCTCAATTTAAGGTGACTGGATTCCTGAATTTAAGTTTTCCCAGATACAGATGTAAGAATACAAGTGACAGGGAAAAGCTAGGTTGTACAGCTAGAACTCTTTGTGAAATTATTCAGAACCGATTAACTCCGATACTTGCTAAGGAAGGCTGAACTTCAGGAGTTGGGGTGTGTACATAACGTAGACCTACATACTGTACTCTAACATTTACACATGCGTATATGTATATGTATCATGTGTGTATACATATAACCTTTGCAGTAATGCACTCTACATTTGCTGCCATGAGGTCTTCTGGCAGTAATGTTACATGGCAAATTTATTGCAGCTGATCATGATGAAGCAGCGCTGAGCAGATCTGTGGTGTGGGCAGCCTGAGCATGCGTACATTAGCATAAAGTCTAAGTGGTAAGTCCTCTTTAACATAAGCACCAGGTTGCATGTAAAACTGGCTGTGTAGGGACCCTGCATCTTCATTATCAGCCCCAGTGTACTCCAACTCCTGCTGTAGGAGTGAAGTAACAACACCTGTTTGTTTTGTCCCAACTAGCTCTATTGATATGCATTCTACCAGCCAGTCAAAAACAAAATGACCAAGAAGACTGCTTCAGTCACCCACTTCAGCTAGGTCTCTGGTTTCATCCAATGACAGGTAGCTGACTTTGTCAATTTGCCTTTGAACCATCTGTTCAACTGACAACTCAAACTTCAGCCACCTGACAGGGATCTCTGCTCTAGCTCGCTCCCTTTCTATCTGAGACATGATGAGGTCACAAACACACTGCCGTAGAAGAACAATCTCGGGGTCGTCATCATTCCAGCCTGACAAGCTGTTGTCAACAAAGAAGAATGGACGTGTAACGTGCCTATTGAAGGCCTTCTTAGCGAAGCTCTTGTGAAGAAACTTCAATACAATAATAGACAAACAACAAAAGCACATACCCATATCAGTCACAACCCAAACATTGATACTAGCACTCAAATGTGTGTAATCAGACACGTACAAGTTAGCTTCATATGCAACTCAGCTATACAGACAAAGTACAGCCACTAATTATGAGTAGATGTAAACACAAAGAAACATAGGTTAGCATATACAAAGTATTCACATTCCCAGGGTAAGGCAGGGAGGTCAGAGTGAGAGAGAGAGAGAGAGAGAGAGAGAGAGAGAGAGAGCATCTCCTCTGAATCTGGGAACTACATTTGACTTACCTTAATTTTCCTTGCAAAGGTACTGACTTGTTGCTCAATACCACACTGAGACGGGATAAACTTATCTCTGTGTGTACCAACAACAACGACAGGTGGTACACAGCCATCACATTTTTGCTGTACCATTCTTCTTCCTCTCCATCCTCTTTCCCTTCATCATCCGTTGCAGCTGTCAAAACAGAGTAAACAATCACAAGCCCATTTAAACAATGAACTTTGAGAAATTCCTGCTGGATGGGTGTAAGGAAAGAGGAAGCTTGTTGCAGTGGATGGACTGCGCAGGTCATACATACATGCACCTGCACTGTGTTTTTCATTCACACACATGGTGATGTGCTTGAACAAATAATTATTTCTAATACGTGTAATTGTGTAGTAGATTTTCTTCCAACATACAAACATATGGTTATAGAAATGCACACTGTATACTATACTCATACAAGCAGACACACGAGTACATACACACTGACACACCTATACATGAGGATATACCGGTATACAATTTGGGAGAGAATGGCAAGGAGGAGAGTTGGATACGGTCAGTAGCACCACAAATCTTACCCTGGCAACAATCATTCAACAAGAATTGTTTGCTGTTGAAGTTTCTAAGTACATCAGTTGCTATAATCAAAACCATGTAAAACCGCTTTTGTCTAAAAGTTACAGGATATTTGTGTGATATACTTTTCAGCAAAAAATCAGACACATGTGATCAGAGAATGAGATGCATGACCTATAAGTTTCCACACAATTATTTCAGTCACATCAATTGCGAAGTATGAAGGTTTTAAATCATATCAGTTACTGTATGTTCACGCTTGTTTACACTTTGTGCCAAATTTTGCTGAGATTCTTATAACTTTCGCTAATATTTTGTACATTACAGTATTACGCTGTACAATAGAAAGCTGCATAGCAGACATTTTAGGAAGGGTGATATTTGAGTAAACTGTACTACCTCAAAGTTCCTCTTGTGGTACTTGGCTGCTGGATACTGTATATACCATAGCCAACCACGCATCCAGGTAATCCATGTGTGTCTTCAGATGATCATCTTGGTTTATCACACGTTCATCGTCATCCTCGCTACATCGTATCCCTTTTACCTCTTCCTGGAGATCACTCTCCAGATTGTGCACTAGAAGATACACCCCGCGGTCTTTCATAAACACCACATGACTGTTGTAGAACACTGGCTGCCCGGCAAAATCCAGGAAAAGAATGAGCACGTACTTGGCGTCATTGTTCACCTACAGCACAGCACAGCACAGGACACACCCCATTTCACTTGTATAGTCTAGTATCACACTGCACTGTGAGTTTTAAAATGCAAAGAGTATATGCAGGATGACTGGAAGGTTATCAGCTATTCTATATCTAACACTGTCTATTTTCTAGGTGTGTTTTACCTGCTCTGGAATGATGTAGGTCCACTATATAGCACCTGCTATAACAGCCAGGATAACATACCGCAAAAGCCCGGAAATATGCACATACTTATATTCAGAATTTGGTGCGGCCACTGTACTTATATTTGGAGTGAACTTACAATTATAGTCAGGTTGTTGTAACCTGCAAGAGCCATGAACTAGGTGAAATTCACTGACAAACTCTAAAGGGCGAGGTGGGCTTCTCCTACAAGTTTCCCATGGTGCTTTGCATCACCGCTTTACTATAATATTACCCTTCTCTGCCAGATCGTTTCACAAGTGCCACCAAATAGATATCAATATTGGAGACTTTGCCGCTCCAGCCAGGTAGTCATCAATCGGTGACACTTTATCCGTGGGAAGTACCAGCTGGATGTAGACCGGTACTTCCCAAGTATGAGGGTCTGGACTTCTTGTATGCAAGAGTGGCAAGACATGCATTGGCTGCGGTAATGTCAACGGCTGCTGGTACATATATCCAAAGCTGACCATGAACATGTTCTATGGAATACGTGTGTAGATGAGCACCTGCTGTGACGATTTGGAGCTCTCCACCTTGCTCAGTGTTGAGTTGCTTCCAGTTTGTTGCCGTTGCAATGAAGTGGCAGGTCTAGGGCGTAAGTGCTTCAGTTCCACGCTGTTCCCCAACGCTGGTTGATGTGCAAGCGCTCCAGAAGCAGCTCCTGGGAGGGAGAACTGAGCGAGCCAAGGCTATGATGACTGCAGTTGCACAAATTCATCATGATGCCATATTCCCAGCTTGGCATATGTGTCAACAACACACAACCATTTCTCAGTGGCTTTCTTCGTTCTTTCTGGTACACATGCCATTATCACTGCATCAATTTCCTCTATGCACACTAAAGGGAATATCTCTTTGAGGCCATGTTGCTGTGGGCTCCTCATGCACTTTAGAGTATTACATTGAATACAGGACACGCCATCCTGCTCCCCAAAAAACAGTGGGATGAAACTAATCTCCACAGAGGGCACTGGTAAATTTCTGAGGTAGATACTAGTCGTGCATGCACAGGAGCACTGGTGTATGCTCAGTTGGTGATTGCATCTGAAAAACGTTCTCAGTCTCACATATACTGTAAAATTGTGTATAGAAGCCGTGGCTCATTTTCCTTGAAGCTGCATCCAGCAGCAGGCCTCTATTCAAATCAGGATTCTATTCAAAACAGGCTTATATACAACTAATACATCACCACAGATGTGCACAAGCCAGTCATTGCAATTTTAATATTTATGCCAGAAAATTATAATGCCAAAAGTGGCAAACTTGAACACAATGTTAGAATATTTCTTTTTGTGTTCAAGATTTTGCCACTTTTGGCATTAGAACGATGATCAGTACAGTAAAACCTGTATACAGGTTTTCCTGTAGATCTCATGTTTAGAAACCACGGCTTATATTCAAGATGTGGCTTGTATGCAGACAATGATGCTGAAAATCATGCTTATATACGCAACAGGCTGCCATTCAACTGTGGTTTTTATATGCAATTTTACAGTATCCATGATATCTGGCTGCGATTGTCTAGGTCTGCAGGGCATTAGGTCACACACACAGTGCAGCATGTAAAATTGAACCACTGAAGTTAGTGCATGTACAATGATTATATAGATTATGTAGATCTGAATGTTGGGAGTTGGTGCCTTTTTCAAACTTTCTCCAATAGGCCTAGCCTTTCCTGTTCTCACTCTATCCAGCTTCTTCAAAATACATCGATATCATCTGTTGGGATAGAAAACCTTCCAAAGCACTGAAGTTATGGCTGAATGTCACTGGACAGATGCTTTGAAGGGACATGGCACTCGTTCCAGTAGTTCTGGTAGCCAGAATGTCGCCATTGAGGGTAAAGGATCCACTGCATCCACAGTGACTTTTGTCGACCTGTGGGATTCCTATACTGATGAAGAACTTTCCCTGCTAGACTCAGGGTGATTGACTGGGCGGTCATTGATGACCTAGAACAAGAGCTAGGATTGTGGACAGAGCCTGAGACTGCAATTTTGGTGGTGTCACAAATTTCAGAATTTCACCCATTGAAAGAGAGTTAGTACTCCCAGTTTTGATGAATCTAGAGAAGAGTTGGAAGTCAAATATCACTTAGCTCAAGGGGCAGTGTCACAGCCAAAGACCGCAAAAAGAACCACTGATGAGGATGAGGACATTCATATGCATGGTTTCTGAGATTCCCAGAGCCATAGCATGGGTTGCACACTGGCCAAGAAGACGCCATGTTCAGCAGCAGGTAGTGCGAGATACGCCTCACAGACTCTGCTACCATGCCTGCCTGCTAGCCAGGATCAGCCCGCGTAAAGCACAAGCCCAGGCCTTCTGGCTGTCATACTGCTCAGAGATCTACATGTACTACCACTACCAGCTCCTCCGGACCTACACCTACCTGCCTTGAAAGCGGGAGAGCCCACTCAAGTTAGCACGCATTTACGCAAGATGAGAAATTGTGTATTATGGTGGGACTGGAGAGATATCACAATGTGCCTTTGAGTGAGACGGCTTGCCATTTCCAACTGGCCCACCACAACTATATTGCCCAATGGCTTAGAGATGAGGATAAGTTTAAGAAGCTCAGTCAATCCAAATGAAAGTTTGGCAGTGGGTGTCATGCAGACCACCCAGAACTGGAGGAGAGGCTGTACGATGAGCCTTTGGAAAAGTGAGCAAATGGTGTAAAGATCAAGGGATGGTGGTTCAGTACACATGCACGTCAGCATTTTGCAGAGCTGTACCCTGATGAAGTTGAAGAAGATGACACTATTCCGTTTAAGGCCTCACCCCACTGGGTTGCTCAATTCAGATAGCGCTACCACATATTTTGCCAGCAACAACAAATAGAGCCCAGGATCTCCCTGTCACAAAAATGTGATTCGGTGAATTCTGCTGTGCAGCCACTGCCAGTTCTGCAGTAGGTTCGCTTGGCTGCTTTGATCATGAGCTGCAAGATATTGTCAACACTGACTAAACGCCATTGCCGTTTGATCTCAACAGTAACTAGACTTATGAGGTCAGGGGAAACTCTGTTGTGTTGTGCCATGTCATTGGCACATCTGGTATGGACAGGTGTCAAGCGACTGTGCAGCTGATGTTGTTTGCTGTTGGTCAACTTAGAACCAAGCTGTTAGTCAAATTCTCTGGTACCAGCAAAAGGATCTAGCCAGTGAACCGCTTTAGCATGACCATCGTGTGACAGTCTATTTTCAGAAGAATGCCTGGTGTGACACACATGTCTTTATGTTTAGGTCAGCTCACATGTAGTGCCATCATCTGGACAGGCCCTAGATGTTGATCCTGAGCAGCCATCCAGCACAGTTGACTGTAGCAGCCTCATCATACCTGGAAGAGCAGTGTAACAGAACACAAATTGCGGTCTCTGAAGGATGTATACCCTTGGTGCAACCCCTGACACCTGCATATATGTACCATTCACAGAACAGCAGGATAAAATTTTCTACCAGCATCTATCCTCCAATCATGAGGCCTTAAACAGATCGTGCCATACCAGGATTAAGGCAGCATATGTAGAAAACAAAGTAGGTTGGCCAGGCCTAGGCAGACATAACGAATGCTCCTGGAATTTCAGGAGTGATTGCCAAAGCATTCATAGCTGCTGCCATATCAGTAGCCAATAATGACTCACAGGATGGCTAAGCTTAGATCTCCATCTAGGGTATCCCAAATTATTCCTTTGCCACCTTTGCATCCAATGGGGAGGAAGAAGAAGAAGAAGAAGAAGAAGAAGAAGAAGAAGAAGAAGAAGAAGAAGAAGAAGAAGAAGAAGAAGCAATAGGGCAGAAAGAGATTCACAGCCCCACAGCATTGCCAATTGTGGCACTTGTAGTGTTGTGGGCCTGGAGCACGCTACCTACTATAACTGAATAAAAGCTACAGACAATGGTCTATAGAGGATGATGGTGACAAGACGTGTGAGACAATTTTCATCTAAAAGACGGAGAAATCATCGCACACACCTGGCGGCGGGCAGTGGCCACTTGCGACAAAACAACAACTAAAGGTGAAAGATAGAGAAGGAGAACCACGTAGAGAGGGAGACAGGGAGCGAACAAGAGAATGGGGATGCATAGGATGAGTGACTCACTACAAATTGCAGCTGCTAGCAAATGATCAATAACAGGCTGGGTCCCTCAGCCTTGCGAACCAAGCATGGTGAGTTAAGGCCTTTATGTCTGGACGACATTCTTCACTGGACTCAGCTGGCCACATACAAGTCAATTTGCATTAATGCAAAGACGAAAAAGAGACAATACGAACAAAAGAGCAATGAGAAGAAGAAATCTGCGAATGAGCAACCAGAGCAGTAGTACTAGAGAGAGAGAGAGAGAGAGAGAGAGAGAGAGAGAGAGAGAGAGAGAGAGAGAGAGAGAGAGAGAGAGAGA
>JAOWAW010119997.1:0-12546 GCA_028565695.1 Nicola tetela
ACACACACACACACACACACACACACACACACACACACACACACACACACACACACACAAACACACACACACATGTGTGCATGCACAGACGTGCCACAATATCTGTGGGAACCCCTCTTCAGTCCCTACTGGGCCTGACGTGGGTTAATAGTTTTCTTCTTACAGTAGATTGGTATAACCAGTTAACACCTTGGAGTTAGTGTGTATTTAAATGGAAAAAAAACGAATAATTCTCTGGGTAAGATTAAATAATGTACTATAATTTTGGAATTTTTCACAATAATTTCTCATCATTGCAGTATAAAGGAGAGCATCTGAAATTCCTCCAACCTCATACTAGACAACACAAAAGTCATTACTGTGTTATACAGTAAGGTGATAGTGCAGTCTGTGAGACCGGCAGCCCACCCTAGAAAGGTATTTCTATTAGTGGTCCTTGATCAGCTGAGTGCTAAAAGCAGTTGTTTAAAAGGTTAACAACAATGAACTTTAGTGCCAAGAGAACTGTAATTAAGGGTGAACTCATCGATTAGACAGGCTGCTGCAGACACTTTGAAGTACTGACGAAAAACACATAACTGTCAATTTATTTATAAATCCCACCTCTATGTTTTGTACATGTTGCTTATCCTTTGACAGCAATTCCCCTCGATCTGTCTCCCCTGTATATATCAGAAGAAAAGTGTACTGTTCAGTTCAGTCTACACCCATTTCTTTACAGGTTTATTGTACAAAAAGATCAGTCTGATCCACATGCACCTAGCACCACCACTGTGACACAAAATATTTCTGGTATATGTAACTAACCAAACACACATGACAGGTAATGTAATAAGTCCTGGTGCTACAAGAACAATGGCCATTTTTTTGCTGGGAGAATCCTTACCAATCATTTTCTCCTCTTTTGCAGCTCAGACTGCACAGTGGGCTCAAACCAGTGGCAACTGAGCACCTAGCCGAAATGAAAATCATCATCTTAGCTGCTCGGGCAATACACCAGCTCAATAGAACTGGATTTGTGGCAAGTTTTCACTTGTAGTACTAAATAGTGTGCACATAAATGTCAGATTGTGTCCAGCAGAAGTAACAAAGCTGAGCAACACCCCAAAGCCAGTTCTGTGCTGGTGGATTGTGGTTTTTGCTTCAGTGAGGCACTTGGTCACTGCAGTTTTGAGTCTGCTGTGTGCAAAACGCCGGTGAAAAAAAAGTGAAAAAATTATAGGTATATACCAGCGCTACACAACTTCATTTTAACCAACCTTTTCCCCAATATCTAAACAAAATTGGTCAAGAGATGAAGCAATCCGGCTGCCCTAGCATGGTTAGTGACAATTAGAAAAACATGGTGATAAATGAGACTTTAGCAAATTCTACCAATTACGAAGGCACAAACTGAAAATACTGATTCTCCTTATATCAAAACTGACATGTTGACAGTTGAACAATGCACTGTAAATAAGAAATAAAGAATAGGACTCAACAGGGATTCATTGCCAGTTGACAAAGGCCCAAACATGCAGAATTGTTTAAAAGTTGATCACGTAGTGTCTTTGAAATTATTTCAGCTCCTAAACAATGGATTGTGTCGGGCAGGTGTTACATAGCTTCCCAATGGAGACCAAATCTACTAAGATTCAAATTCAAATTGCTTAAGTGGTCATTATCACAGACCTTTTGGTCACCTCAGTGCGATTGCTACTTGTTTAAATTTAATGGTCTGTTTTCAGCAGTGGCTAGTAAAAGGGAGAAATTATTGATTTTGACCAGGCGTGCTGCATGAAAGTCAACAGCAGCACACCTGGGCGATTAATAAATGATTATAGTAGCCTTTATTGATTTGTTGCTCTTGATCTGTAGTACTAACAAATTTACAACTTTTTGTTAGCCCTATAAGTCTTCAAATGTGTGTCCATCGATCCCCAAAGTTAGATTCCTCACCAAAAGTATCCTGAAATGGTTCATGAAATTTACACATAACTGTGATGTCCCCCGTCTTGTACTGTCATCCTTGCGTACCAAATGTGATCAAAAATATGGATAGCCTGTTAATATTGCATGGTTAAAAACTGATGGGACAGTTACTGCCAAGTGGGATCACCCTAGATCTAGATCTAGGCCTGGAGTCATGACATAGGCATGGCTCTTTAGCAGCACCAGTAGTCTACTCAGCTTATTGAATCATGGTGGCTCTTTAATGATTCCAAGAAAACAACGTAACATTTAATTTAATTTCTTCTTACTACTGCATTACTACATGAAATCATTGAAAACTTCCAGCTGTCTTTATAATTGAATGCATACACACTGATGAGATGGCTGGCCCCAGTTTGGTAAAGCCAAACTGTCCATACCTCTTGCAACAGAATCATCCACTTTTGCAGCATGATCCTTAAGTGCCTTGCACAAATTGCGTGTGGCATCGATCCTAATGCAGACAATGAAAGAAATTTTAGAAGTCTTAGTGCAAAGAATGGAGAATGGTTTTAACCACATGTCATGTGATGGTAACCATAGAAAGGACCTGTCAGAGACAAGAATTTCTGGGCAATACTGTTTATCTGCCCCTTCCCATGACAGCCGGATAGCTTAGCTTCAGAATTCGCATATTGTCTACTGCCATGACACACGGTGGGTACAGGGATGGAAAAAATGTTTTTGTGTTTGTCACCACAGTGGAACTAAGCCAGGCCAGGCACTCAATGAATGAGGAGCCACCAACCAGAACTCATTCACCACCACCATGTTTTGTTGTTGGATGCTATATATAAAAAAATTTCCCCTAAGTCACATGGTGGTTTCCTTGACACTGACTAATCAGATTCCCGATTAATTATAATGTCACGTGAGTGGGCGGTAATTCTGCCATCCTGCCCTCCGAGGATGCACTTGCCACCTGCCTAGGATTGCAACATTGTGCATATGGAACTAGTTTCCAGGCCCTTGTACTTGGGGCAAGACCGATCCGCTTAAGATTGCAACATTGTTTGTGCATACGCAAACTATAGGTTCCAGACCCTTGTACTCGGGGCAGGACCGGTCTGCAGCACTTGGGCTGGATTTGCCAGTCCTGCCCTTGTACTCGCATAGAAATCTATACACACCCAACCAACTCTGGATATGGCCATTGCCACATTTGCCCCTGCCTCTATTCTCCAGTGGCTCATCGTACTCGGACCCAATTTCTTCACGATTGAGCTCAGATGCTCGCCTTTTTGATGGGCAGGGAACAACACCAAACACAGAAAGGTCTGCCATAATCTCCACAGACCAGTCTACAAGAAACGGACAAGTACCCGTACTATAGCAGTGCAGCTATGCTGCTTTAACATGCTTACCTTTTATATTATCATATAAATCAATATACACCATAACACGGCTAGGCTGCATCTGGTCTGATTGATTCCACTCGTGCTACTCGGTCCGTGATGCCAAGGGCATGCATTGCATGGACCAGGACTAAGACAACTGCATGCTGGTTGCTGGCGGCATATGCATATGCAATCCAACGTCGAAGCTTTTCCGTTGCTGGGCCCTGTAGGGTGTAGGGCCTAAGGGCACAAAATCCTTTGCCAGGCAAAGTGGGCCCAGGTGCTGACATTGTGTGATGTGCTAGCATAAAAGACCTATCCATTACCTTTACTGTTCAACTGCCAAGCACGATCCACTGCACACAGTTGCGCCAGAAAACTGGCATTCAACAGTCTCTATGATTGATAATGATCTGGAATTCAGAGTGAAGGGAAATTTCAGTCGCCAACAGCAGGATGACCACATCAATTCAGCTGCCAACTCTATAATTTCAGTCACCAAATTTGGAACCTGGCATTAGATGTTTTTCACCAAATCGCTTTGTTAAGTCGCCAATGGTGAGTAGGCGAACGCGCTTTTCCATCCCAGGGGTGGCTTAGATTCATGACTCATTACTACTGTTTCAAGTTGTTGTTTTCTATTTGATGTAGCACACTTATGTGTTTCAATATTTGCATGAAATAGTGTAGTATACACCCCAAGCCCTAGCTGCGCTCTCCTTCATAAAATAGGTTGTTCACTGATGGCTCTTACTGCTTAGAGGCTGACACAGACATAAAAACTCAGTGAAAAAATGTGTGATGGATACCGTCATTGCTGCCTCATACCTGGTATCTTTTGACCGCTAGCTCAACTTGGATTGAGAAGAACCACATGTACATATAGCTTTGTCTTTGTGTCTAGCCATGATCTGGATGCTTTGGTCACGACTTGTAAGCCAAACTGAACACGAAATGATCAACTGAAAACTCGATGCATTTTGTTTTGTTTTGATTGTTGTGGGAAACATGCAGTCTAAATACCGTATTTCTTCGAATAATCGCTGTGGCAATTATTAAAATGTTTGCCAGTGTGACTGTTAATCGAGGGTGGAGTTTTTTCAAGGGTGGTGTTTAAACAAATCAATCAATTTGGCAAGGTGCAGAAAAGTCTGCAACAGTTTATTTCCAGTGTATCTAGCTGTGAAGGCCAGCAACATGACCAGAACTGGTGGTTTCCAGCACGCGTCGGTGTTGAATGGCTACCAGAAGTGGTTGTTTGCATGTTATTACCAACACCAGAGGCGGTATTTTTCAGACCCAGTGAGGTGTAGCCACACCTTTTTGCAACATTTCTGCTATCAGTGTCTACCGTTGTCTTCTCAATTCCCGAAATGCATGTGTTTAATTTTGAAATACCGTACTTAACATACCCATATCAACATATCATTATCATTTCAACGCTCTCACAGACCTACAGTACAGCACGGACGTGGGACATCAAATAATTGCTGTGGCAATTATTCGAGGGTGGCGATTATTGCAATCCAGCGCTAATTGCCTGCAGTGATTACTCAAGGGTGGCAATTATTCGAAGAAATACAGTATTGCAAAATGTCAATTGTTTCAATTATGTTGCTATTGAAGGCACCTGCAGTCAATAAATAGGTTCCAGCCCAGAGGATACTGTTACAGATATGGTTTGTTGCTGGGAAGATACCCTATAAACTTAGGGTACCATAACCATGGCAAAAGCTTGTGGAATGAAGAACTTTGCACAGATTACGGTACTAGTATGTGGAAATTATTGCACAGATTATGGTACTAGTATGTGGAAATTATTGCACAGATTATGGTACTAGTATGTGGAAATTATTGAAGATTATTAACCCAAGTCAGGCCCGGTAGGGACCAAAGAGGGGTTCCCACAAATATCATTGCGCATGCATGTGTGCATGCGTGTGTGAATTCATCACGGGGGCCCACGATTTACGGGGGCTGGGATCCACCCCCTCCCAATTACGTAGTTCAAACAGAGTACCCTACTGAGTGCTTACGTTCTCTTTTGGCAACTGTCTTGGGTTGTCACATGCCATGTGACAACCCAAGACATTCTCCAAGGCTTTTTTTCCAAGGCTTTGCATTGGGACTGACCAAGTCGTGATACGTATCAAACGATGAGCGCAGTGATGCACATGTTGATCCAGGCCTACATGTCATGAGTGAGCTGATTCATGATGTAAGCATGTCAGTCGATACATCTGTTGATAGAGGTTGGGCCAGGCAACTCACCAACTGATGACGAGCGAATCGATATCATCAATTGTGTGAATCGTCGAAGGGTTATATTCACCTGGCGAAGATGGAGCTGACCAACTGAAACATCACGAAACAAATTCAAATTTGCTCTGATGAAGAGTAATGTTTTGACAAAATACTGATGTATGCTTATCTGATAAAAGTCATAAGTTTTGGGGTTGGGAAATGAGGAAGGGTTGTTCTTTGTTGCAGCCGTTATTTACAGTTGGTGGTGCTTTCTCCTTCGAAAACATGATGCACATGTTGATGTACATGTCATAACCGAGCTGATTTGTGATGTATATGTAAACATGTCAGTCGATACACCTGTTGATAGAGGTTGGGCCAGGCAAGTCACCAACTGATGACGAGTGAATTGATATCATCACTTGCGTGAATCGTCAAAGGGTTATATTCGTCTGACGAAGATCAGAGCTGACCAACTGAGATGTCACCAAACAAATTTAAATATGTGCTGGTAAAGAGTGATGTTTTGACAAAATACTGGTATATACTTATCTGATGAAAGTACAACGTTTTGGGGCCGGGGAGTGAGGAAGGGATGTTCTTTGCTCAGCCATCCTTTACAGTTAGTGGTGCTTTCTTTTTCGAAAACATGGCTTTCGCACAAAAGCGTACAACGCTGTATGGCATGCACTCTTGGCACCGGTGGCAAACGTACTACACATAGTATTACTTGGATCAAGACATTGCAGAGGGACAATGCATGCCTGTAGATCTGTTGTATGTCCTGTATTCATGTTTCCCTTATGATACTAGCAAGGATATTCCTTGGCCATGGTGTCTACATTTTCTCCTGTGTCTACAATATGTAGGACGGGCCTGTGAGGGCTCCACATGCCTGCACCATTTGTATACAGTAAACAGGAAATTTGTGCAGCAGGTTGTGTTTGCGTTTTTGGCAAACCAGCCCATTTTGTGATCATTTTTCCGCAATATATACAAGGCCTGTTCAATCCAGTGCAGCATAATTATCAGTTTGCAATTTCCAACCTTTCACAAAAATTGGTAAAAATTTTCATCAAGAGAAAATTTTCATTCTGCAAAACACAAGTGTACAAGGTAAACCAGAAACAAAACTGGGAGCACACAGAAAAATTCACACAAACTCAGGTAGCATCAGTTCCCTAAACATCGCATTTAAACGGGAATTTAACATGTTAAAGTGAGGTCAACTATGGCACACGCTGCAATTGACATGCACATACTAGTAATAGCAGCAACCATCATGTACTTGAGTGTGCATGTGTAAGCCTTTTTTCACATGCTTGGTACTTCCGTTGGGACTGTTGGATTGCTCTCAGTCACTGGAGCACTTTCAATCTTCTTTGGATCAATTTTGAAGCTCTGCTGTGGGAAATGCCTCACAGACATAGAACATCACCCTCTGCCTTTCAGAGGCCCTCTTCTGCATCTTGTAGTTCTGCTCTAGATCTACCAGCAGGCCCAGCCTTAACCTTGTCTGAGGCTTCAAATTCTCAACTAACAAATGAGGTGCACAATTTGGAGCTGAAGGCTCAAAACTTGGCTC
Organism: Nicola tetela; assembly: GCA_028565695.1. Taxonomy (NCBI): domain Eukaryota; kingdom Metazoa; phylum Porifera; class Calcarea; order Clathrinida; family Clathrinidae; genus Nicola; species Nicola tetela. Next base: position 7,138 of record JAOWAW010119997.1, read on the forward strand.
TGTCAGGGCCTCGCGCTGCAGGGGAAGAACGTCTTCTTGCTGCTGTTTCACCCCCTAGGACCAGCAGAACAGAGCATGGAACTTCTAACAGTGGAGAGTGTAGCACTGGCTTTTCGAGTGAGCAGCTGCAGACACTACAAATGCTTGTTTCGTCCACCGTAAAATCTGCTCTTGTGCAGTCTACAACCACACCACAGCAGTGAGCAGACTCCACCTCAGCCTCAGCATCAACTTCAACCAGCCTGTCCTTCTCAAGTGGTGTCAATGGCACATGTGCCAATTCCAATCGCAGACAGCACTGAAGGTGAGACACCAAGGCTGTGTTTACACTTGTTGCCAGCGATAAGGGCTAAAATAAGTCATGGCCAGTTTACTTCCTTCTCTGCATGAGATCAAACCATTGCCTGCAAAACGTGTACATGTCACAGCAGCTCTGGACCTGGAGGGAGATGGCAACTTAGCTTACATCATGCTGACCACTGGAGCAAGCAATCACCGGCACGTAACGGACCTCAGCTCATGGCTTGAAGCCTGGACAATCTTTGCCGCTGCTTGGATGCACAGCCAACCTTCTCATGCCAGACAGCTCCTGGTGTACCAAGGCCCGATACTTCAAGCAGTGCAACGTTTTCTGCAGTCTTGGAATACGACAGTATATTTCGCCAATTGATCGCTAACGACCCAATCATCTGCTGGGATCAGTGCAACATCGACCTGTTTGCCCAAGCCTTCACGGACCAGGGTGCACGCCATCAGCCTGAACGGATGCATCCGCCCTTTCCATTCTGCGGGGGCATTTGAGTGCCCCCAGGAACATGAAAAGGTTTCCAATACTACACTTTAACAACCGACGGATCCTCCATCTGCCAGAACTTTAATACAAAGGGGTGTACATTGCAATCATGCAGTTACACTCACTCCTGTTTCACATCTCATGGCCCACACAGCGCAGCTTCAGGCCACGGCAGCACAACCATGTCAGACGAATAACACTCTCCGTCCAGACAGCCTGCCACCATCCACCCCAGTTAACATAGATTTACTTTCCTCTGAACTTTCTAATCATCCAGACCAGTCATTTGTACAATCCTTAATATCCAACCTTTGCTATGGTGCCGATATTGGCTTTCGAGGCAGCTGCCATGACATTATTGCACCCAACTTGCCATCTTCAGCTCAGTTTCCTGATTACATTCCTGCAACACTGGACAAAGAGATCAGGTTAGGACACATGGCAGGCTCCTTCCACATCCTTTCATAATAATTATGCCCCTTTTCACTGCTCTGGGGTCAGAACAGTCAGGAACTTTGATGGCAGTCGGCACATGATTACACATCTATCTGCTCCATGGGGCATCATCGTCTACAATGGAATCGATCCCAACACTTATAGCCTGTCTAATATCACAGTGGACCATGCAGCTGCCCTGGTAGCACGCCACGGCAAAGGTGCACTTATAGTGGACCTTCGCAGCGCCTTCTGATTGATACCAGTCTGCCCCCAAGATCGTGCTCTTCTTGGCTGCTTTTGGCAATCCCATTACTATGTGGACCCACAGCTTCCTCTTGGCCTATGGTCAGCACCAGCATTGTTTAACCAACTGGCCGAGGCACTGCAGTTCATCCTGTCAAAGAACTACAGTGTTACAGACCTGACACACCACCTGGATGACTTTTTCACAGCGGGACCGTCGTCACAAATGCCTGATCATTCCACAGCAGCTATTCAGAAGCGGACAATACAGTATTTGATGCCCTTTGTATCTCAGTCTTCAATGGCCCAAAGTCATAGGACCAACAACTCATCTCAAGATGCTTGGTATCTTGTTTGACTCCACTGATTGGTCATTGTTGCTTCCAACCGACAAGCTTTCATCCCTCCGAGCAGCTCTGGACAACTGGTGGCAGCGTTCCACATGCACAAAGCAGGAGCTGATTTCACTAATTGGCAGCCTCTTACTTGCATTGCAAGTTGTCCCTCCAGGCCAGACCTTCTTGCGACAGCTCATTGACCTCAGCATCATGTCATCTCGGCTTGACAGCCCAATACACCTAACCACAGATTCACAAGCTGACATCACATGCTGGCAGACATTCTTGCCAGAGTGGAGTGGTCGCACCCTCATCCCTGACTACAAATGGACAAAGTCCTCGGACTTCCAACTGTTCACAGAAGTGGCTGCCTCTGAGGGCTATGGTGCCTTTTTCCAAGGACACTGGTGTGCCCAACGTTGGTTTCCATTGCAGGCAGTGCTGTGCAGCCTTACTTGGAAAGAGCTCTTTCTGATCGCGCTTGCTTGTCGGATCTGCGGCCCCCAATGGCATCAGAAGAAGCTGCTAGTCCCTTGCAACAATCAAGCTGTAGTTGCTGTAATGTACAGTACCTGCAACATCTTTTTGTCAGCAACACACCGTCAGTTTGTAATATTGGTGCAGCACATTTTGGGGTGAATAACAGTATTGCTGATGCACTCTCACCTGCAGGTTCAGTGGTTCCACAAGCTAGCACCAGAAGCGGACCAGCACCCAACTGAATGTGTCACGGGGGTCATGATCCCCCCCCCCCCCCTGCAATTATGTAGTTCAAACAGAGTATCCTACTGAGTGTGCCTACGTTCTCTTTTGGCAACTGTGTGTGTGTGCGTGAGACAACCCAAGACGTTCTGCAAGGCTTTGCATTTGGACTGACCAAGTTGTGATGATGCATCAAGCGATGAGCCCGGTGATACACATGTTGATGTAGATCTACATGTCATGAATGAGCTGACTCGTGATGTAAGCATGTCAGTCGATACATCTGTTGATAGAGGTTGGGCTGGGCAACTCATCAACCGATGACAAGCGAACTGATATCATTGTTTGTGTGAATCATCGAAGGGTTGTTCTTTGCTCAGCCGTTCTTTCCACTTGGTGGTGTTTTTTTTTCTTTGAAAACACGATGCACATGTTGATGTACATGTCATGACCAAGCTGATTCATGATGTATACATAAATGCATCAGTCGATACATCTGTCAATAGTGGTTGGGCCGGGCAACTCACCAACCAACAACGAGCGAATCAATATCATCATTTGCATGAATCATTGAAGGGTTATATTCACCTGACAAAGATCGGAGCTGACCAACTGAAACGTTGTCAAACAAATTTAACTTTGTGCTGGTGAAAAGTGATGTTTTGAATAGATACCGATATATGTGCTTATCCAATAAAAGTACTAAGTTTTGGGGCCAGGAAGTGAGGAAGGGTTGTTCTTCGCTCAGCTGTCCTTTTAATACAGTTGACAATGCTTTCTTCTTCGAAAACATGGTTTCCCATGCAATAGCATAAAAGGCGATACGGTGTATGCGCGGTCTTGGCCACGGTCCCAGACGTACTACACACACAGTTGTATTACCTGGATTGAGACATTGCAGATTGAGGTGTAATGCATTCCTGCACATACCGTAATCTACTGTAATCATGTTTCCCTCACTCATGATACTAGCTTCTGCAATGGTCGATCTCAATCTCCCTTCGTACAGTCCTTAACTTTTCTCCTGGATCCATGTATCACAGGATCAGCTGTGGGATTGTCTGCGGCTAGGGTTCCATGCACGTGCGATGTGAGCCACCTTGATATTATAACATGTATAGAGATGATCCAGAGAGTCAACAATGATATTTCTCAATGATGTAAGACTAGTAACCTCAAAATAAGTGACAGAGAAAATCTTCAAGCATGAAGCTAGTGCATAAGGCTTTGGAAAAACTACAAAACGCAGTAAAGACCAATTACTAAATTTAGTATGCACTGCATTGCAACACAATACATAGGAAGAGCCTGTGAGGGTTCCATGTGCCTGCGCCACTTGTTGACTTGATCAAAGCACAATCGCAAGGGCGATTATGGCCAGGAACAAAAGGCGTAGGATTCTTCCCACACAGGTGCGTTGCCACTCCCGTTTTGAAAAGGATGGATCTGCTTGATATTGAAACAAGCTAGGCCGCGTAGGCTTCCCTCAGTCAGGGGTTGGATTCAACCACTGACTGGCAGGTCGAGATCTAGAGCTTCAACACTACTGGCCATGTGACACATGCTACATGCTAGTAACAACCTGGGGAATGTAGAATCTTCAGGAATTCATTTGTTTAGAAATAGAATCCTTTGTTAAGGTTACCGACACCTTTGTTTGCCCCTTAGTCCAGAGTAATACTCTAGATTTCGCCAAGCAAAAAAGACAATGATGTAGATACTGATAAGATTATGTGAAGCTCACTTGTGCTGCAGCTCCTGTTGATTGGATACTTCATTTTGAAGACGAGCATTCAAATCTTCATGTTCCAGCTATCAAAGGTGCAGCAGAAAGATGCCACAAATAAGACCATACAGCAGAGTCATTGGTTTCAAATTGTAGCTTTACTTCCCTAGAAGAGTTGCAAAAAGTGTGCACAACAGTATGACTAGTTCATTTCAAAATTGTATTTCTTGCACAAGACTACTATGGGCAATCATAAACATGTATACTGGTGAAGAGCAATAATTCCCATATGTCAGATGACCATAACCATGATGAGCAACATTCTAATTGGCTGTTGGGGAGGGAGGGGGAGGAGAAAAGGGGAGAAGCAAGGGGGATTTTCATGTCCAGGCCAAAGCAGGTGGTAAACTCCAATCTTGCCTGCTTTTTTATTCTTTTTTAGAAGAAAAGATCAACCCGAACGTTTATTGAGGCAATTATCTAACTTGGACAGCAGAAAAGCTTATGCACAAGCAGCTATGTTACCTGCCATTCATTGTTAATTTTCAAAATACTGGTATGTATGTATGAGCTGCAAATGACTGTGGTAGCGTGTTCAGCCTTTTTTTTCTTTCTGGATTTTGCCCAAAATTTTTGAAACCTGGCCTAACAGAGTTCAAAGTGAAGTCATAGCGAAAATTTGGAGTCAATACGAAGAAAATGAGGAAGATACAGTTTGTCAAAGATGTTGAAGCAACTAGAAGACGGGATTAGAGAAAGGCATTGGTGTACTGGCACAATGGGCAGGCCTGTGGACGGAAACAGCAGCTGTGTCCTCACACCCACACTGGTTGAAGAAGGCTGAAAACCATCACTAGACTTCCATTTACACACACAAACCAAGACCTAAAACTCTTCGAAACTTTTCTTTTTTACTGACACCCATCAACGCTCCAGACAGATTTTTTTCTTTTGTGTTCATATCCCTATGGAGAGCTCAAGTTATTTTATGAAGAACTTGAAACTCTCTTAATACACTTAAACAGATGTTTCCAGAATGAATCTCTGCCTATCTGTCTCTCTGTATATGCATGTGTGTCTGTCCCTCTCTCCCCCTCTCTCTCCCTCTCTCTCTCTCTCTCTCTCTCTCTCTCTCTCTCTCTCTCTCTCTCTCTCTCTCTCTCTCTCTC